>ONZH01000609.1:0-55589 GCA_900303285.1 Rhinella marina | reverse complement strand
TTTTTTTTTTTTTCCCTAAAAATAAGCTCCGCCTCAGGGACTGAAAACAATAAACATGTTTTGTGCTATATTTACATTAGCAACATGAATGGGCTTCTATAACTTAGGCTACTTTCACACGAGCGTTTTATAATTCCGGTATTGAGTTCCATCATAGGGGGCTCAATACCGGAATAAAACGCTTCAGTTTTGTCCCCATTCATTGTCAATGGGGACAAACTGAACTGAAGACAACAGAATGCTCCTGAAAGCATGCTGCTTTTTGCTCTCCGGTCCAGGCATCCGCACCAAGACGGATCCGGAATGACCCCAATGCAAGTCAATGGGGACGGATCCGTTCAGTGTGACACAATGGTGAACAGATCCGTCACCTACACACATACATACACACATACAGACATACATACACAGACATATACACATACAAATACACATACATACTTACATGCTCCCGGTAGGTCTCCACAGCGCAGGAGGAGCAGGACGGCGCACACATAGGACGATTCCACCCGGCCGCCCAGCAGAGGGCACTGTGGGGAATGTCCTATGTGTGCGCCCGTCCTGCTCCTCCTGCGCTTTGGAGACCTGCCAGGAGCATGTAAGTATGTACGTGTATTTGTATGTGTATATGTCTGTGTGTGTGTGTCTGTGTATATGTACTGTGTGACGTGTGGAGAGGGAGCGCGGTTCTGGCCCTACACATGTCCCTGTGGCAGCACGGATCCGGCAGCACCCTTCACCTGCCGGATCCGTGCTGCCGCTAATGTGAAAGTAGCCTTACTTAATTGGTAATCAGGCCTCATCCACAAGACAGGGAAATACAGGATCTGAAATACATGAGCACCTCCCCCACCTCTCTTATCTGAGCAGTGGCTGAGTGTACAGTATTTACACAAAGGAGAGCTCCTTATCTCTATCTGTATCACACTCTATAAAGATACAATAGCTTCAAAGACAGTATCACACCTAATAGAGTTAGATACACAGGTCAGCAGAAAACTCACACAAGGTAGGATTAGATACACAGCTCAGCAGAGAGTATCACCTCTAACAGAATTAGATACACAGCTCAGCAGACAGTATCACACTCTATACACATACATCTAATCACTTCATAGACAGTATCACACATAATAGGATTAGATACACAGCTCAGAACACAGTATCACACAGGATAGGATTAGATACACAGCTCAGCAGACAGTATCACACAAGGTAGGATTAGATATACAGTTCAGCAGACAGTATCACACATAATCGGATTTGATACACAACTCTGCAAACAGTATCACACATGATAGGATTAGATACACAGTTTAGCAGACACTGTCACCCAGAATAGGATTAGATACACAGTTCAGCAGACAATAGGCTTAGATACGCAACTCTGCAGATAGTATCACACATGAAAGGATTGGATACAACACTCTGCAAACAGTATCACACATTATAGGATTAGATACACAACTCTGCAAACTGTATCACACATGATAGGATTAGATACACAGCTCAGCAGACAGTATCAAACAAGGTGGGATTAGATACACATCTAAGCAGACAGTATCACACAAAGTAGGATTAGATACACAGCTAAGCAGACAGTATCACATGATAGGCTTAGATACACAACTCTGCAGACAGTATTATATATGATAGGATTAGATACACAGCTCGGCAGACAGTATCACACAGGATAGGATTAGATACACGATCCTGAAGACAGTATCACATATGATAGGATTAGATACACTGGTAAGCAGACAGTATCACACATGACAGGTTTAGATACACAACTCTTCAGACAGTATCACACATGATAGGATTAGATACACAACTCTTCAGACAGTATTACACATGATATGATGAGATACACAACTCTTCACGCAGTATCACAGACAATAGGCTTAGATGCACGACACTGTAGACAGTATCACACATGACAGGATTAGATACACTGCTACGCAGACAGTATCACACATAATAGGCTTAGATACATGACTCTGTAGACAGTATTACTTAAGATAGGTTTAGATACACAGTCCAGCTGACGGTAACACACAATGTTTGGATACTTAGTTTAGTTTTCCTTTTTTCTAATGTGTTTGACTTTAGCACATTAAATATTCTCAATAGATCTCGCCACATTTAGCTTAGTCTGCCGATAAATATCTCACATCTGAGGCCAGCAGCTCTAAACAAAAGAAAAAGCAGCTGAGCAATCAGCTAAATGTGGAGCACTCACCGCCCAGTGGTTGTGACGTGTATTGCAGTTTTTTAGAGTTTAGTTACAATCTCGCGATATCATGTTGTTTTGCTATCAGGACAAAACTGTCACCACTCTGAGTTTGGAGATAAGTTAAGTGTGGACGCATCTGTATATATACAGTACAGACCAAAAGTTTGGACACACCTTCTCATTCAAAGAGTTTTCTGTATAGTTTTGATTCCACTGAAGGCATCAAAACTATGAATTAACACATGTGGAATTATATACTTAACAAAAAAGTGTGAAACAACTGTAAATATGTCTTATATTCTAGGTTCTTCAAAGTAGCTACCTTTTGCTTTGATTACTGCTTTGCACACTCTTGGCATTCTCTTGATGAGCTTCAAGAGGTAGTCACCTGAAATGGTTTTCACTTCACAGGTGTGCCCTGTCAGATTTAATAAGTGGGATTTCTTGCCTTATAAATGGGGTTGGGACCATGAGTTGTGTTGGGCAGAAGTCAGGTGGATACACAACTGATAGTCCTACTGAATAGACTGTTAGAATTTGTATTATGGCAAGAAAAAAGCAGCTAAGTACAGAAAAATGAGTGGCCATCATTACTTTAAGAAATGAAGGTCAGTCAGTCCGAAAAATTGGGAAAACCTTGAAAGTGTCCCCAAGTGCAGTCGCAAAAACCATCAAGCGCTACAAAGAAACTGGCTCACATGAGGACCGCCCCAGGAAAGGAAGACCAAGAGTCACCTCTGCTGCAGAGGATAAGTTCATCCGAGTCACCAGCCTCAGAAATCGCAGGTTAACAGCAGCTCAGATTAGAGACCAGGTCAATGCCACCCAGAGTTCTAGCAGCAGACACATCTCTACAACAACTGTTAAGAGGAGACTGTGTGCAGCAGGCCTTCATGGTAAAATAGCTGCTAGGAAACCACTGCTAAGGACAGGCAACAAGCAGAAGAGACTTGTTTGGGCTAAAGAACCCAAGGAATGGACATTAGACCAGTGGAAATCTGTGCTTTGGTCTGATGAGTCCAAATTTGAGATCTTTGGTTCCAAACACCTTGTCTTTGTGTGACGCAGAAAAGGTGAACGGATGGACTCTACATGTCTGGTTCCCACCGTGAAGCATGGAGGAGGAGGTGTGATGGTGTGGGGGTGCTTTGCTGGTGACACTATTGGGGATTTATTCAAAATTGAAGGCATACTGAACCAGCATGGCTACCACAGCATCTTGCAGCGGCATGCTATTCCATCCGGTTTGCGTTTAGTTGGACCATCATTTATTTATCAACAGGACAATGACCCCAAACACACTTCCAGGCTGTGTAAGGGCTATTTGACCAAGAAGGAGAGTGATGGGGTGCTACGCCAGATGACCTGGCCTCCACAGTCACCAGACCTGAACCCAATCGAGATGGTTTGGGGTGAGCTGGACCGCAGAGTGAAGGCAAAAGGGCCAACAAGTGCTAAGCATCTCTGGGAAGTGCTAAGCATCTCTGGGCCAACAAGTGTTAAGCATCTCTGGCTACTTTGAAGAACCTAGAATATAAGACATATTTTCAGTTGTTTCACACTTTTTTGTTAAGTATATAATTCCACATGTGTTAATTCATAGTTTTGAAAACTCTTTGAATGAGAAGGTGTGTCCAAACTTTTGGTCTGTACTGTATATATATATATTTATTTATTTATTATATTATTTATTATATTTTTTTTCTGGGGGATGTCACTGTTATGGAGGCACTGTGGATGTTCCTGTTATGGGAGCACTGTGGATGTCACTGTTATTGGGGCTCAGTATGAGTAATAGGGCTTATGCAAACAACTGGAATTGGCCCAGGAATCATGGTTCATGTGTCGGCCACATTTTCCAGGCCGACCATGGCTTTCCTGACCCGCACTGACTGCATGATAGTAATGTATGATACAACCAATCTTTAACTGACAGCGGGGAGAATGTAGTGCACTCACCACATCATGTACATAGCCCCCTGATCAGATAGATACTGGCTGTATCATACACTGATGTTATGCAGTTAGTTCGGGTCAGGAGAGTGTGGTTGGCGTGGAAGATGCAGTGACACACGGACCATGTTTCCCAGGCTAATAATGGTCATATCACATGGTGCATCACACATAACAGGCCAAGAAAAACCCTTCAGCAGGCGGGACAGAAAAAGATAGGATTCGGTCTCATACACATGACTGTATCCGTTTTGCAGTTTGCAAGTTGCGGTTCTACTAAATAAGGATACTGTCCGTCTGCCACCCATTTTTTTGCTGAGCCATTGACTTCTATGGGTTCCAGGTCTGCATTTTGAGGACCAGAATAAGACATGTTCTGTGTTTTCCAGAAATGACATACAGATGTGGAAAACACGTAGAGGTAATCAGTGTGCTTTCCACATCCATATGTCAGTCCCACCAAAGATAGTACTATTCATCCATAGCATGGCCACATGTAGTGGGAGTAGCTCCTGCAGAATGAACAGTGGGAGGTGGGGCCAGCCTGTGACTCATCACTCTGCCGTGCAGCCAGGCTTTATCTATAAAGTTACCCATTCAACAAAACAGGAAAGTAAACAGATCTGCCAGAATAGTCTAATGCCCATCCAGGAAAAAAGCACAGACATGAAAAACAGGTATTGGGGGCATATGTCTGCATGGTGACCCCTCCTCTTGCATACATATGACCCCAGTACCTGTTTTTCATGTCTGTGCTTTTTTAACAGCACATGAAAAGAATTTTGATTTTGAGACTGAACAACCTTTTTAATGAATTATAACAGATTGCTTATCCTTGCATGGCCAAGCAGGTTTTGGCCAGATCCCGGCCACGTCTTGACCCCAGCCACTAGGTATGGCCTAACCCCCAATAGCAGATTCTACATTTTTGATTCCACTCTTGATTCATTGTCAAGACTGAGTTAGCACAATGAACTGACAGTATGGAGAGATGTTAAACATTGTGATGAATTGGCACACAAAGTGGAATTCCCCTTGCCTTTTTTTTTTTTTAAGAAATGCTAGTCTTTAAAAATTCTTCCCAAAGTAAAGTACAAAGTGGAACTCTTCATTATTATGATCTAAAATACCTAAAAATGAAAGTACATATGTCATGAGTATTTTAACCCATTCCCGACATCTGATAATTAATTTACCTGGAGCAGGCTGCTTCCAATGCCCGAATGGCTCATCTGCGACAAGATCACAAAAGACATATGGTTGCTATAGCAACCAGGGGCCTTGGGAAGGCTCCTAGGCCTGCCATAGCAAGTTTCCTATTGAGCCTCCTTGAGGAACATATCACCCCCATCCACATTTTACATATAAAAATATAGAAGCAATAAAAAATAAAAACCTAATTGATATCATTACCATTGATAATACCCAAACTATTAAGATCTAAAGGTATTTTTTCTCTACAGGGGACATCATTAAAGGGGTTCTCCGGCCTTAACCTATTAATGGCAGGGTAAATCTAACCTGTTGAGGGAAGGTTAGTGGTCATATACTTACCTTCCACAGTGCAGCCAGTTCGGAGATCCACCTCCTGGTCACATGGTCCCTCCAGAGGGCTTTTCTGGGCTTCCGGCAGAAGTCCGTCTTCTTCTTTTCCTGTCTTCTCTTCCTTTCTCCAGCAGGAGACGGATCATCACGAGTGACGTCACCGCCTCCTGCTGGAGGAAGCACCGGCCGGCAGCCTTCACAGCGCACTAAGCTGAACGCTAGTGCGCATGTGTGGGACAGCTGTCTGTCTCTGCATAGTACAGGCTTCTATGTGAAGCCTGTACTGACTCTTGCACAGCGCGATGTAAGCGCTGTACAGGAGTGATAGCATAGCTATGGGCGCTTTGAATGGCAAATAGGGGGCACTGGCAGACACAAAAGGGGCACTGGATGGCAAACAGGGGTAGACTGCATGGCACAAAGAGGGCACTGCATGGCACAAGAGGGCACTGGATGGCACAAGGGGGCACTAGATGGCACAAGGGGGCACTGGATGGCACAAGGGGGAACTGGACTGCACAATAGGGCACTGGATGGCACAATGGGGAACTGGATGGCACAAGGGGGAACTGGATGGCACAACGGGGTACTGGATAGCACAATGGGGGCACTGGATGGCACAATGGGGGCACTGGATGGCACAATGGGGGCACTGGATGGCACAAAGAGGGCACTGGTTGGCACAAGGGCACTGGATGGCAAATATTGGGCACTGGATGGCACAAGGGGGCACTGGATGGCACAAGGGGGCACTGGATGGCAAAAAGGGGCACTGGATGGCAAACATGGGGCACTGGATGGCACAGTGGGGCACTGGATGGCACAATTGAGTTCTATGAATTTGAGGACCAGATTAGGACATGTTCTGTCTTTACTGGAACTGACATACGGATGTAGAAAACACATTGATGAGTCAGTGATGGGATTAGATACACAGCTCAGCAGACAGTATCCCACAGTATAAGATTAGATACACATGTGAGGGCAGAGCCTGTGGACAGTCAGTGATGAGATTTAGACACTGAGTGAGAAGTAGACTCATGTCTGAGTGTAGAAAGATGTACACATGAGTTGTAGTGGGTGTAGCTGCTGCAGACAGAGCAGTGTGGGGGGCATGTCCAGCCTGTGACTCAGCCAGGCTTGTGTAGCAATAAAGTTATGTATTCAACAAAACAAGAAGGGAAGAAAGTAAACAGATCTATCAGGATAATGTGATGTTTTCCAGGGGGGAAGAAAAGCTCAGACACGAAAAACAGGTATTGGGGGCCTATGTATGCATGGTGAGGGGTGTTAGGAGCACAGAAAAAGAATTATGATTTTGGGACCGGACAACCTCTTTAAATAAAAACAATCAAAACGGCCAAATTGCTGTGTTTTTGTTGCTTCCCCACAAAATAAAAATTGAACAATATGCGATCATACATAAACCAAAATGACATTAATAAATGCTACATCACCTTACCAAAAAGAGCCCTTACACAGCTCCATAAGTGGAAATGAAGTTATAAAGAAGTTATCAGTG
The DNA here is from genome assembly GCA_900303285.1 of Rhinella marina. Taxonomy (NCBI): domain Eukaryota; kingdom Metazoa; phylum Chordata; class Amphibia; order Anura; family Bufonidae; genus Rhinella; species Rhinella marina. Next base: position 48,333 of record ONZH01000609.1, on the reverse strand, counting down.
TCAGAATATGACAACACAATTTTTTTTTCCTTTTTTTAAAATTTTTTTTATAACTTATGATATAAAAACCTATATATATATATATTTTTTACAATTCCATGTCATTAATACTTTTTTTTTCCATCTTCCCAATACATCATATGAAATATTAAAGGGAGTCTGTTAGTGTGATTTTGGACTGCTATCTGCAGTAATACTGCACGTAAGGAGCCCAGCTTGTCATTTTTTTTTATTATTCATTACATTTTCATAATGGAGAGGACTCCTGTATGCATGGCAATCCCCACAATGTTTTGCAGTGCAGCTTTATATTAGATCTGGACTCCTTATGTGTAGTACTACTCATGTATTACTGCAGATAATAGTCCAAGATCATGTGACAGATTCTCTTTAAATGGTACTATTAGAAAGTACACATTGTCCTGCAAAAAACAAGCTCTCATACAGACAGGCATGGGATTCAGCCGGTTCCCTCAGGTTCTCGAGATCTGGTTGCTAAAATGACAGAACCTGCTGGCAGCTGGAGATGAGCTTTTTCATTCCATAGTTTAGCTTTTTAAAAGTTAGGTGGTATGTGTGTGTAGTGTATATGTGGTGTATTTATGTATGTGTATCATGTATATGGTTTACTTATGTGTATATGTGTTGCATATATGTGATGTATATGTAAACATGTGTCATGATGCCGCATGTCTGCCGTTGAGTAGGGAACCTGTTAAGAAATTGAATCCCACCCCTGCATACTGTACAGCTATGTGAATGGGAAAATAGAAAAAATTTGCTTTGAGAAGTCAGAGAGTAAAAAATGAAAAAAAAAAAAAAAAAGATTACAATGGGAGGATTACAAGTCGATCAGCTAAAAATAGTAAAACTAGTGGTCTCTGAATGACTACTAACCCTGATGCATATGTTACATTACAACTTATTATTTATCACAGTCCCATGTCTCCATACATCAAATGACAAGAAGCCTCAATATCTAACTTTGCTTCCTGACTTGTTCCTTATTACAGACAAGTGTCAAGACCCAATGACAATGTTAGTCATTACTCTTAGGCCTTATTCACATCAACATGATTTACCTCTGTCTGCTTTCAGTCTGTACAATGGCCTTCACACGAACAGCGCATGGACTCATGGAATAAAGTGGTGGCATTCATATCTCAGTTTTCCACAGCATGCACCATTCTGGCCCATGTCTCACAGAACATCGACCTCAATACCTTTAGATACAATTGTTTCTGATGGTTGTAGGTCCATGTCCTGTGTGAACATACTACTGGCATATAAAAAGCCTCCTTGTTTTGCAATGATTTTAATATGTTTGTGTTAATAAGGCCTAAGGGCTCGTTCACATCACCGTTTGGTTTTCCGTTATATTTTTAATCCGTTTTAAATAACGGAAATAAATATAATAATGGAAAGCCAACGGACACAAAAGGACAGCATATGTTACGGATTGACCAAACGGATCCTTTAAAATAACGGACATAATGCATCCGTTTGCTTTTCCGTTATGTTCCGTTATTCATTGTTTTTAACGGATCCGTCTTTTGTTTTTTTTTGTTTCCTCCCACTTTCTGGCAGTATATATAGATGGATATGTGATGTGTGCTAGTATTGTGGCTGTATTGGAAGCTGAAAATGGTGCGCACTGATCACCTGTTTTCATTGGATTATTTTATCCTAAGGATGAAATGGAAACAAAGGCAAAGATAATCCCATCGAAGAAGATATTGAGTTCATCCAATTACCTCAGCACGATGCACAAGAGGAGTATTCTCCACTTTATATCAAGAACTTTGCCGTCACCCAGATAAATTTATTGCTTATCTACGTATGAGTGTGTCAAGCTTTGATGACCCTTGTGCAGAAACTTCACCAACGTATACGTAAAAGGAATACAAAACTCAGACACAGCGTGTCACCGGAAGAACGCCTAATGGTTACCCTAAGGTAAGAGCGTTGATATGATTTTCCAAATGTGGTACTTTGTTGATATATGGAGAAAACAGAGAGAACTTAACATTTTTCTCCTTTTATTGTAGGTTTCTTGCCATGGGTGAAAGTCTATCAAGTCTTCACTTTCAGTTTCACCTGGGTAAATCTACCATTTCTTACATAGTACAAGTACTTGTAAAGCAATATGGGATCTGCTTCATGATGATTATATTCCTAAAGTGTAAAGATGAACTTTCTGATCATTTGAATTACATTTTGTATCTGTTCAGTTAAAGTGTTGATTTAAGACCTGTGAATGCAGGTGCACGGAGTAAGGTTTTGTCTATATATTTTCTCAAGGTTATTTTGGGATTCTGACTCGCTGCGGACCTGGGAACAGGCCGCTCCAAGGTCTGCGGTGAGAGCAGATGAACAACACGTACACAGTGACAATTATACAGCGCATGTGCTGGCTACGTTCCACTAGGGAATGGAGCTCTTTGTTTAATTGGTATATAGCTGTAACCCTTCAGGAAATAAGTCAGAAGCTCATTCTATGGGGGACGCCTCGTGTAGGGACTGGTGTTTTCCCGATCGAGACTCTGACTGCTTTCGCTGAAAGGGCTTCCCAGCTGATGTCGCTGTCAGATGATGATAACTCAATCGGTGATGTATGTACCTTCATTCTGGATGTAGTCAGGACTCCAGATGAAGTGTTGATATAATTGTGTATTATGTTCTTTATCCTTTGTGTATAGATAAGTGCAAAAGAAGGACATTATATCACTATATGTATACACTACTTATTATATTTAATAAAATCAGATTATAAACCTTCCTTTGAAGTGTAGCTGTAGTTCAGTTAAGAGACTCTCTTTAAAGAGTATCCGAACCTGAAGTCTTGCTCTTATCAGCAAAACAATTACACACCCAACAACTGAAATAGCAAAAAATTCTTGGAGCCGTTGATGGTAAACACGTTCGTATTTTGAAACCTCCGGGAAGTGGTTCATTGTATTTTAACTATGAAAAATACTTCTCAGTAATTTTGATGGCTATTGCAGATGCGCCATACAAATTTGTGGTGGTAGATATTGGGGCCTACGGATGGACAAATGACTCCAAAGTCTTCAAAAACTCTAATATGGGATGTCGAGTATACTCCGGTAACTTTGGTTTCCCCAATCCCCGTCCTTTACCAGGAACAACTGAACCTAATATGCCATTTGTGCTTGTTGGCGATGAGGCCTTCCAAATGTCTTGTAATCTGATGAAGCCATATGCAAGTCGGGGACTAAATGATTGCAAAAGAATAGAGATGAGCGAACGTGCTCGTAACGAGCACTGTAGAGCTCGGATCCCCTGCGCTCGCATGGTTGCAGGCCTCCAGATCCGTCCTCACCTGACTGTAAGTCAATGGGGGCGAATCCGTTTGGTATGACACACGAGTGTCACGTTCAAACTGATGTGTTGCAGTTTCCGTAGGGGCAGACGGACCAGGTAGGGGATCCTCTGTATCTGGAACAGGATTGTCCGTGACAGAAGGTCCAGCAGCCTGTTTGGTTTCCTCTTCTGGGGGACGAAGAGTGCTTGAGTGATTCCTGCAAAGAGAAAAAAAAAATAATATTTTGACAATTCCAAAATGGGATCCGAAAACATTAAATAGTGGAATACTTACTGCCTCAATTCCGCAGACCGTCTTAGAAACTGCAGCAATGGAGCGTAGCGGTAGGTCCTAACGTTCCTCGCCCCGGACCCGCTAGGAATAGTTCGTTCTGTGTGGAGGTCACGGATAAATCTATCCCTCATCGACCTCCATCGGATAATTATTATCTCCCCTAGTGAATTAAAATGATAATTTAGTATACTTGAAAATAATCCGAGATTCTGTTGTAACTGTCATTAACTCACCATATGTTTTTCACGGTCATTCATCTCATCCCAGTTTTCTAAAAGGGCTCTAAAAATCTCTGTCCACATGCGCAGGGTAGCTATGTGATCAGTGTGAAGCCGATGGGACTGGTCCCACATTGCTGGTCTCTCCTCCACTAGATGGATGAGGAGTTCCTGGTTGAAGTGGATGTTGGGTGGAACATCATCATCCAAATGGTTTCTGGAACCCTGTAAAAGACAGCGATAGTTATTAAAGAAGTTTGATGGGTAATCGCAAACACTCCAGCTGTGGTGATATTAAGACTTCCCAGATGCTCCATTCATTGACCGTTCTTGGAACATCCTTGGTTTCACCAGTGCCGGAGCTTGGCAAAATCAAACTTTTTATAACGGCAGGAAATATATTCACTCACAGTCCCACGGCGACCACGGCCCTGACCTCGTTATTCTACTTTTGCCGGCATTATGGTTAAAAAACAGCACACACATGGTGGCTATGTCTGTGGTATTCTATGGATTGGTGTGGATGTGGAGAGATATGGATGGCAATCTTAAATGCAAATATTTCCAGCTCTCCTGCAACACAGTTTGTATAGGAACATGTTTTTGCACTTTTTAAAACTATCATTACACTTTTTACTTACTTTTTTTGGCAAAACAAACTTGCAGCAGTGTGCATTCTTAGAAAAGTGCAGGAAAAATGGCCTCTAGGAGGGTCAGGTTATGGTCACATGATCTTTTTTCCATCACTAGAGAACTTTTGAAGACAGAAGACAGTTTCATTTGAGCATGCTCAGAAAATAAAACGGAACTTAAAAACGGATTGCATAACGGATCATATTAAAAGCACTCCGCTTCAATCCATTACATATTGACTACAATGCAAATTGTAACGGATCCGTTACAACTCCGTTATTTTAGACAGGAGCAAAAGTCCTGCATGTAGGATTTTTTTTTCCATCTAAAATAACGTAAAGCTGACGGAATGGAGCCAAACGGAATGTAACTGATACTTTATTACTTCAATTGAAGTGAATGGAATTTTAAATGGAAACGTTTCTTTACGTTTTATTCATCCTCTGAACGGAAGAATAGAACGGAAATGGTGATATGAACGAGGCCCAAGGCTAAGTTCACAGGTTCTGCAATTTTTCACTCTTGGTTTTGGCTTCCAAAACTGCATGAGAATCCTGACCATGTGGCTGTACCCTTACACAGCGGAACTTGCTGTAAATCTGTGGCTGTGTTACATGTGCATTTATCCATGGATTAGGCTGCAGTTTTGCCACAGATACCAGCAGGCCCGAATTGGCCCACAGCGGCACAGGTGAATCCCTCGGTGGGACCCTGAGCAAGGTGGGCCCCTAGTACCCCATCCCCTTCACAAGTGGCACATGACACAGTACACTGACTGCACTACATATAGATAGGTTGCATAGAGCATCTCAACCAACATATGCTCATATAAAAACTGGATGGATTATTTGACAGACTACCTGGTTTATTATTATATATGCTTCAAAAGACTTAGATGACTTGCAGGTACAGGGCAGGCCAGTCAGTATCCAGTCAGTATCCTCTTTTCCCAGGGTCTTACATTTTGCAGCGACCCCCATAATCAATCATCTTCTAGTGTTTTGCTGTGGTCTGCCGCTATGTAAGCAGATATTTGTATGTACGTATCTGTTTAGTGATCCCCCAGAATGAATTTTACTGGTGGGCCCTAAGTACCCAAGTCCGACTCTGGATATCAGCCTGTACTTTACATTGAAAAAGTATAATCTACAGCTGTTCTGCAAAACAGTATCCAAACGTATGGTACTGTAAATTGTTGCAGCAGCTTTACCGCCACTTGTGATCTTATTAGGGATGAGCGAATTTCATATTTTGAAGTTCGTTTTCAGCTCGGGTTGTGGTATAAGCTGAATTGCATTATGGATTCCATTACCACGGACCATAAGGAAATTCCTTGATGGAATGCATAACGGAATGCCTTTAGAGGCATTCCGTTATTCATTCCGTCATAATAGAAGTCTATGCCCTGCATAATGGATCAGCTATTCAGCTTATACCACAACCCGAACCAAAAACAAACTTCAAATATGAAATTTGCTCATGCCTAGATTTTATCTTTAAAGTGTAACTATCATTCTTCTTGTAATGTATAGGGGCAGTGATGCTGACTATTTTGTAATATACTTTAATTACTGAAATCGTACATTTCTATTAGAAAATAGCTGTAAAGTGGCCCATTTTGAGCCTTAGCAATGCTCCTCTGTCTTCTGTTTACATAACACAGTCAGTGTTGAGCAAGTGTCCACAGTTATATAAACAGAAGACAGAGGAGCGTTGCTAGGGCTCAAAATGGGCCACTTTAGAGCTATTTTTATAATAGAATGTACAATTTCAGTAATAAAAGTATATTCCAAAAACGGTCAGCATCACTGCCCATACACATTACAAAAATAAAAAAAGAATGACAGTTACACTTTAAAGAAGAACTCCCGCAAAACTTTTTATTCTCTGACCTGTTAGAAAGATGCATGATATAATCTGTAGTGAATGTAATCTTCTTATCAGAAAATGTGATTGTGAGTAATAATCTCTCTTCTTATTGTAGCTGTGTCATGTGACCAACTCCCTGACCTCCAACTGACCCAGGACAGGAAGTCAGTTACTGCTCTATGCATTCCTATGAGACTGAGAGTGAGGCTCCCATAGGAATGCATAGAGAATTAGACTTCCTGTCCACACATAAGTCTCTGTGTGAGTTGGTGGGTCTAATTCCTAGTCACATGACACAGATAAGAAACTTCAGGATTGTATAAGTCAAAAATACAGACACTGGTAAGAAAATGACATTCACTACAGATTACATCATGTACATTTCTAGCAGGACATGGAATAAAATTTTTTGTGGGAGTTCTTCTTTAAGGGTATGACCATACTTTCAGATTTCTGAATGCTGTTTTGGATGGCAAATCAAGAGTGAATTTAAAAAAGAGGAAACATAGTATCTGCCCTGTATACTTTTGTTCCTTCTTTGATCCACTCCTGATTTTGGATTATAAACCAGCATCAGGAAACCTGACCGTGTAGCTGTACCCTAAGTCTATCATGACTTTGATGTCTATAATACCGGAGAATGCTCTAATATACACACCGCATATGAAGTAAAAGCAAAAGCCATTTTAGTTCACATTCAGTTGGGGTTTATTGGCTGAATCACTTGATAAACATATGTTAGTTATATGAGTTATAGGACGTAGGTGGAGTACAGTCCTTACTGATCAGCAAATTTGTTTTATTGATACACCTTTGACATGAGCAGAATATAAAACAGTAGTTTGCTATACAAAGATAATTAACAGCCAGAGTAGAATACATCAGAGATGACTACTCATTACTACCCTGTAATGACAGTTTATATTTCTGGTCATGTTGTGTATACAGTATCTACCTGCGTTTTCTTTCAAGTACAAACCTGGTAATGCAATAACAAATGACCCATGTCTTGCGATCACCGGTCCTTAGCAGCATGTATTGTGAATACTTTGCTTGAGCGAATTGAGTTTTGGATCATAGATACAAAATTGATTCATTAAAAAACTTTCCTTGCATCATTAAAATAAGAATCCAAAGTCGGCTCCGGTACCAAGGTACCAGCCAGTACCAAAGCCGACTTCAGATTCCTATTTTAAAATGTTTTTTTTTTTTTTTTTTAAATGCAGATAGGAAGGAATACTGAAGACATTCACCAAAATCACTTGCCTACACAGAGCCAATTCATTTTAATGCTGTACAGAAGCAAAGTTTTTTAACTAATCAACTTTGGATCTATGATTCAAAGTTCAATTAGCTCAACCCTAGGGAATACTGCATCTATGACAATGTCCATGATAATTATGTAACTGTCCACTTGTCCTAGCATTTTGTTCATTAGATGGATAAACCCATTGAAAGAGGTTGTTTTAAGCCAATACATTTTTCCATATGCCCAAAATGCCCTTCTATAAGCCAGAATCAAGATCTGGTTGCCTGACCACCTACTACATGGTCACCCATTCTTTAAAACTGCAATTTAGGCCAACTGAACATGGAACTGAAAGATTAATTAACTGTTTGGACAGATGGACAGATGTCTTTTTGCAGCCTTATAAACTATGTTACTAATTACGTTGCTAATATATTACTAATTAGTAGTTTTCTGCATATCTTCTGGATGTGACCATTGTATATCTGCTTTTTAGATTACGTCACAACATTACATGGTGTAACCTGACTTTGAAACAAAGAAGACAACAATGTAAAATCATGCAGAATATCACAGAGGAAGGCTGTCCGGATTATATGTTTAAAAGAATCTTTTTTGTATTTAGGAAAACTTTACAGAAAATAATATATACATTAGTGGGTTGTTACAGTCTAATTAGTGACTGCTAAGTCTCTGAAAGTGTCTTCACCTTTATGTTTTATCTATAGTATACAGCATTGGATTTAATGTATAAAACTCATCAGATTTATGGTTGTTGTTCATAAGGGTTATTTTTATAAAGTGACTGAATAGCCTGCCGGAAGTTTCCCCCCACAGCAACATACAGTAACAAATTGCCAAATGTATTAAGTGAAGCTATGGGTCTAGATGCTATGTATGTGGCATGAATATGTTTTTCATATACACAGTCTACTGGATACAGCCGAGTTTCGATACGAATAGCTCTAAAAATATGTAAAGGTAAAAAACAAGCATAAAATACTACTAGAAGAATGACAACAAGGCGCCGAGCCTTTTTCTTATGAGCATCATTAGTATATGGTCCATTTGCCAGGCTGAAGTTGATGCAAGTATAGGATAGAGTCACTACTAGTAAAGGTACTGCAAATCCAATGCAAGTGAGGACGGCATTATACCAACGTACATTAAATGTATCAACAGACACTGCAAAATCCATGCAAGCCACAGTATCTTGAATATTTCTCATGAAAACAACCATTGGAAGGACCTCAATTAATGCAATTACCCACACAGCAGCGCACGCTATGACTGCCCATCTTCTTTTGTGGATGGAGTGAAATTTCATTGGATGTACAATGACAAAGTAGCGAAAGATACTGAAGCAGGTCAGGAAGAGAATGCTGCCATATAGGTTAAAATGGAACGCAACCCGGATGAGCTTGCATGTAAAGTCCCCAAGAGTCCACTGTTCCTTATTAGCATAATTGTATACCAAGAAAGGAAGACTGCTCAGGTGCAGGAGATCTGTGATGGCCAAGTTCAGCAGAATAATGATGCTGGTTCTCCATGGCCTCATCTTCATGACATATACTGTAATTGCAATAATGTTTCCTGGAAATCCTATTATGAAGATGATGCTGTACATTGCAGGTAGAAAGTACATTTTTATCAATTTGACTACTAAAGGGTTTGTACAGTTTGTTGAGACTTCTGTGTTGATGAACATAAAGGAGGAATTGAAGATGTATTCGGATTCATTATTCATTGTCATTTTGCTAGAAAGAAGGGGTATAATTAACAGAATATGTAATTGTGTTCTCATATATACATATATTTCATTTATTATACAATCTGCATTGTGATAACCTACAATAGGGAAGATTTACTAAACCAAATGCAAAAGAATGGTGGAAAAACATACTGACATACGAGTTTTGAACCTCATTTATCATATATTTTAGACCCTTTTTAGGCCTTGCTTAACACTGGACTTTAGCACAAAAAGTCTGTGGATGATCATGAATTATGGCATGGCTTACAATACGCTGATGAGTCAAAATTGTGCTAAAATTTAGTCAATGTAATTTTAGTAAAAATTATCCAAAGATGCTTCAAATATATTGTTAGATCACTGGGTCATATGACACAGGAGTGACATGCCACTGCTGCAGCCAGTCATACCCTGCTCCATATCCTTTAACTCCATATTCACGAGTATTTTTCAACCAGACAAGTATGTGAAGTCGTCATAAATGCATTTCATAATTGTATAAAATGTAATTATAAAATGATTACCATACCTGTCTCAAAATGATGTCCTGATGAGTTTTGTCACCTGCACATTAGGACTGGTTATCCAGTAGAAATCTCTTCAGTCGTCATTTCACTGGAATCAAGCAAATAATCACACGGAATAGTTGTACTGTATGTGCTACAAAGGTGCAATGCTCACAGCTCAACATGAAAGTACTGCTTTGGTAGCCTGATTCCACCCATATCCAAATAATGTTGACATGTAAATCATGACAGAGTTAATAGTTATTATGGGAGGTGGATCTGTTCTTACATTTTTGCAATGTGCAGCTCAGGGTGACTCTGACACATGTGTCAAGCATGTATTTGTGAACCATGTGATATTATTCTGGGAAAAAAGCATCATAGAAATAAGCAATGTAAATTATTACAGTTATCAAAACTGTACATTATAATAAAGTTGTTTCCAATACACACTGGTCCCTTGTCTTCTGGGAATGCTACTAGATCTTAGAAGAGGATTCATGTCAGTTTGGGCCCATAAGTATTGAAAAGGTTATGCATCAATTTAGAGTGATAATGTCTTGCTCAAAGTTGGCATTTCAGTTCATCCCAAAAAAGTGTCAATGGAGTATGGTCAGGCCTCTGTATTGGTCACTTAAAGGAGTTATCCCATAAATAATTAAAAAAATTGAAATCATGCATAATCTAATGCATAACAACCTCTTTCTAACAAAGCTAGCCAGCCCTGTACCTCATATGGATCCAGAGATCTCCACATTCATTGCTCTAATTGTTCTGCTAAATGTATGACTCCCCCACAGTTTGGCAGAGGAGAGCCAACACTCTCTCTCCTTTTATGATCCACTCTTGATTGTGGCTTCCAAATATCAGAAAATAATGAACTAACAAAATAGATGCAAACATTAATGCGCTTCTATTTTATCTTGGGAGTAGCATTTTTATGCACTTTTGCCCCGCCTACCCCACAGGTGACCTTGAGTAGGTGGTACATATAGCTGTGCGGGATCCTCCTCTCATTGGTTTCTGATGCACATGGAGGTAATTTGGATGAGCACACTATATGTGCAGGGTCTGTGCTCCTGAATGTAGATGCCCAACTGCATAAGCAGGTTTAGAGTAGGACCTGCCCTGACTGAGACCACCGTGGTGCTGGTAGGTGGGCACAGATGTGTTTTGATCAAAATATATTGGCTGAGAGTCTCATAATTTATCATATCAGAGTGAACGCTTAGTCCATATATTATGTTTGCATCTATTGTGTTTTATTTTCTGTGATTTGTCTTTGATAAATGTAGCCATGGACATCCGCATATTCATTTATTACATAGTGCAAGATATTTTTTATCTTTTTCTGTGATTTTTTGGTTTGGCTTCCAAATCTGCATCAAGAAATCTGAACCATTAGAGCTCTTTCACATGAGCGTGACTCTTGTGGGAATCACGATCCGTGTGAGAGAGGGATCGTGTGGTCTGGACTACAGAAGCACAAGGTGCTATGCTGTGTGCCTCTGCCTGACTTTTCTATAACAGAATCATACTGACAACTTTATGTTAGCATGATTCTGTAATGGAACGGTCAGGCAGAAGCACACAGCATTATCAATCATGATAGCACTATGCGCTTTTGTAGTCCAGACAACACGATCCCTCTCTCACATGGAGTAGGAATCCCACAAGGGACATGCTTGTGTGAAAGAGCCCTAAAGGTTTCAACCCCTCTTCATCTAATTTCAGAAACCATGTCACATGTTAAATAATAAAAACTAATACAGATGAAAAACATGATTGTAATTAGTTGCAATAGCTACTAGCTGTACATTTTTCAGTGCATTGAGTTACAGTAATCAGTGATTCAATAGCTGCACTAAGCAGCTGACCGATAATTTAATTGTAGCTTTTGTTTCTCAATGTTTATATGTAAAGAGAATAGGTATTATAGGCTGATAGAACAAAACAGAGATTTACAGAGTTATAAATATAAAGAACACTGTGTGATAAGCCCTGGGTGACGCATATACCGTAGAGTAGAAAACGGTTTTGAACAGAACACTGTGTTAATATAACAGACTCCATCTTGTCTTTAACAAGCTTTTCCAAAAGGACATTAAGGACTTGTTTAGGTAGGCCAGGCAGCCCTGTCCACACAATCCACCATAACATTCTCTGTCCTGACATGAGGCTATCATGTACTGTTTATTCTAGTCTGATCAGCTCAGTGTCCTATACCATAAACCTTTTGATTGGTTTTGTATTTGTGTCTTTGTGTATAAATAAACACTAAGAAAAGGGAAACCAGGACTCTATTGTACACCAAATCTGTGTGCGCTCGATGTCCCCCGGCCGGTGAATCGCTTGATCCTCGATAACTTCATTTTTAGTAGAGGAAGCTACTGTAAGGGCTCATGCACACGACCGTATGTATTTTGCGGTCCGCAAAAAACGGATTCGCAAAAAATAAGGATGACATCCTTGTGCATTCCGTATTTTGTGGAACGGAACAGCTGGCCCCTAATAGAGCAGTACTATCCTTGTCTGTGATGTGGACAATAATAGGGCATGTTCTATTTTCTTGCAGAACGGAAATACGGACATACGGAAGTAGAATGCACACGGAGTAACTTCCGTTTTTTTGCGGACCCATTGAAATGAATGGTTCCGCATATGGTCCGCCGAAAAAACTGAACGGACATAGAAAGAAAATACGTTCGTGTGCATGAGCCCTAACAACTGTATCCTTAAAGAGGTTGTATGATGTCCTGATATTGATGAACTATCCACAGGATAGATCAATATGAGATTGGCAAGGGTTCAAAACCCCTGCCGATCAGCTGTTTGAAGAGGCCGCGTCACTGGTGTGAGTGCTGCATTCTCTTCATTAATTACCTGCACAACATCTAGATTCTAGCAGTAGTGCAGTATAATTACACCCTCCTCTCCCATTCAAGTGAATGGGACAAACATCTATAATTACACTGCGCCACCACTACAATCTAGACAGCGTGCAATTAAGCTAATTAAGCATCAAAGGGGATGCAGCACTCGTATGAGCACTGAAACGTCTTCAAATAGCTGACTAGCGGGGGTGCCAAGAGTTAGACCCTGACCAATCTCATATTGATGACCTATCCTAAGGTCAATTTCACACAGGTGTATTCAGTGCGAGAAATATGCTCTGTGCATCAGAGGTATTCCCCATCCTGAATGCTGCTACTATCACCTGGCATTATAATCATTTATAATGCTGTGTGTTCTTGTCTGACCTCAACTGTTATGTTTAGTACTGACAGCATTATGTGAGTACAAAACATTAGAGTTGACATCAGGTAGGAACACACAATATTATAAATCATTAAAATGCCATGTCATAGAAACAGCATTTAGGACAGAAAATATCTCTGACTCACAAAGCATATTTCTCATACTGAATACGCTCGTGTGAAATTGATCTTATTATAGGTCATCAATATCTTTACAGCGCACAACCCCTTAAGGCCTCATTCAGACGGCCGTAGTGCTTTGCGGTTCCGCAATTTGCGGACCGCACATGGCTGCAACCATAATAGAAAATGCCTATTCTGATCCACGATTGCGGACAAGAATAGGACATGTTTAGAGATGAGCGAACGTGCTCGAAACGAGCACTGTACCGCTTGGCTCCCCTGCTCTCGCCTCAGGAGGACGGAAGCGGCTTCCTGCGCCCATGCGAGCGCAGGGGAGCCGAGCGTTACAGTGCTCATTTCGAGCACGTTCGCTCATCTCTAGACATGTTCTATCTTTTTCATGGAGCCGCGGAATGGAACCACGGATGCGCTCAGCACACGGTGTGCTGTCCGCATCTTTAGCGCCCCCATTGAAATGAATGGATTTGCACCCATTCCCGTTCCGCACCTGTTCATACGGCTGTCTGAAAGGGCCCTTAATATGTAAGTAAAGTATAATCTAAACATCTCCATCTATTTCTACCATGACAGGTTATGGAGTTTTGTATTGCTCCTACGTTTAACAGTTGCCATTGAGTTTTGATGGAGAGTGTCAAATCTTTTAACAGTTGAAGAAACCACAGATAATACATAAATATTAATCAGGATTACTGGTAAATGCCTTTACCCTTTTTATGTCTTGCTGCAAGTTTTTGAAATAGGAGCAGTTCTAAGATTTTCCATAGAAGCAGTTCTATGCAGATTTCCTAGAAATGCTCTTTTAGTTCCTTCTTGATTCATCCACTTTTCCACTTCCGCTTTTTACTCCCTGCCTACCATGGCTGCACTGCTTTTTTTTACTTTTCTGTTCATTTAACCGTATTAGGACAAGTTGTACTTTTCTCATAAGGGAAGCCTCATAAGGGCTTGTTTTTGTAGGATGAGTTTCATATAATGTACTGCAAAAGTTGTAAATAAATTATTTGCAAGGCAAAAAGGAAAAACACAATTCCAATATTGTTGCTTGAGTTTTCTTTTTATGCCATTCACTATGCCTTCAAAATGATACAACCACCTTACACTTCATTCACACAGTCAGGTCTCGTTCACACTTCTGTTTTTCACTGACGTGCACTGTCCGCACTTTCTGCGGACAGCACACGTACCCATAAGAAATCAATGATCTGTTTACATTTCCGTAAAATTTTACATTCCGTGCATCCGCATAAGGCTACTTTCACACTGGCGGCAGGCCTGATCCGGCAGGTGAAGGGTGCTGCCGGATCAGGCCTGCCGCAGTGACATGTGTGGAGCCGGAACCGCGCTCCGGCCCCACACATGTCACACAGTACATACATATACATACACATAAACATACACACACATATAGACATACAAACACACATACATACTTACATGCTCCCCGGCAGGTCTTCGGAGCGTCAGGACGGCTCACACAGGTCACGATTCCCCACAGTCAATGGAGGGCGGATCCGGTTACCATTATGGTCACACCAGACGGATCCACCCCCATTGACTTGCATTGGGGGTCATTCCGGATCCGTCTTGGTGCGGATGCCTGGACCGGAGAGCAAACCGCAGCATGCTGCGGTTTGTTCTCCGGTCTGAAGACGGAACGGAATGCTTTCAGGAGCATTCCGTTGTCTTCAGTTCAGTTTTGTCCCCATTGACAATGAATGGGGACAAAACTGAAGCGTTTTATTCCGGTATTGAGCCCCTATGACGGAACTCAATACCGGAATTTTAAAACGCTAGTGTGAAAGTAGCCTTAGAACAGCCGAAGCATGTCCGTCTTAAATCCGTGTCCTGGACCAAACGCGCCCATGTAATTCTATGGGTCCATGAAAATCACTGACACACATCCGTGTTAAGTCTGTGTTGCGTTCGTTTTTCACTGATGACTAATAGGAGATTCTTTGGAAATTAATTTTCAGCTGAGCAACATCAGTGAATTACGGATGACACACGGATGGTAAAAACGGACATGCAGACCAACCACGGATCCTTCATGGACAGCTTCACGGATGAAACACATACGCTTTTTTTAACGGATGTGACACTGACATGGAAATGTGAACGAGGCCTCAGTGTTTGGTCAGTGATTTCCATCAGTGATTGTGAGCCAAAACCAGGTGCATCTCTAAACACAGAACAGGTGCAGGATCTTTCCCTTTCACATTATGTCTGTGGAGGCTCCAATCCTGGGTTTGTCTCACAATCACTGATATGCGAATTAGGCTTTACTCTGTGGGTCAGTACTATTACATTGATACCAAATGTATATATTCTTTATTATTAGAGATGAGCGAATCATCCAAAATTCGCTTCGCCGAATTTCTGACAAGATTCGTATTTAAACGAATTTTTCGGTCAAACCTACGTTAAAAAAAAAACAATCGTTGTTTTGCGAACATTCCTGGCCAAATTACGAACGTACAGTCAGCGTTGTTAAAAGTACGCAATACGTAAGCATTAACATACAAAAGTGCGTACGAATCCTTAAGTACTATTGACGCGCGAATGTGTCATACGCACGAAGCTAGGCCACGGCGTACAGTCTTTAGAGGCAGTCGATATGAGCTAGAAAAATAAGGTGCTCACTGCTCGCTGTCAATAAGTGAGTAATTTACTAAAAACACCGTACAATAAGTGCATAATAGGACACATTGCAGTACCAGAAAAAGAATACACACAATGGGTTAAAGTGCTCAACCACTAAAAACAGTGTAGCTAAAATACAGCAGACATAAGTATGCAAACATTTTAGTGCAATCAATTTCACATTTGCAAGCATAAAAGGCTCAGATACACCTTTGAGTCTCTCCTTATGGCTCCTTGCAAAGTGGGCTCCCAAATAACCTGAGAAGGGGGAAAAAGGAAAAATAGGCATGCTTAGGCGCAACTGGGATGTTACTTTTTCTGCTGATGGGGGGAGTCCTAACAATCCGTGTTCATCTGGATGAGAGCAAACGGGGCAATAAAAACAAGTTAACTTAAAATAATGGCCAACTAGTTCTCACCCGTCAGAAGTAGTCCACGTTGTGGCTCCCATAAGTCCTAGCAGACTGTTGAGGGGTCCCTTAGATTAAGGATTGGAAATCCTCCTCACTGCTGTTGCTACTAAAAGACATGAGAGGTCGCTCCTGCCTCTTGTAAGCCATGCTAGCTGTAGTGGAGCTCCATTGACCATTAGTAGCGGATTCTGGCAGTGACCGGGTGGTCGCACTGGCAAGTGTTGTGGCAGCAACCACCCCGAGCCTTGATCTTGCTGGATCCTCCGGCCAACGCGACGGGAAGAACCTCCGGCTTCATGGGTTGAGGTAGTGGTCTTCCTCTGGCTGCTGCTTTGACGGCCTCCATCTTCCAGGGAAGCTGGTACTGTACTACCTTCGGCTGGTAGGAGAAGGTAGTTGTAGTCAGCTGTCCCACATGAAGAGTAGTAGGTGGTAGCGGCAGACCCGGGATCAGGAGCTCCGGCTGAGGTTGGCGCTTTTCTCCAAAGCGCAGGGTGCCATCTTCTATCTCCTGGAGGCAGCGTACGCGGCCTATGGCTGCCGTATCTTCTGGCCACACTTCAGGTGGTGACACGGGTACCAGAGGCTTGGCTATTAGCGTCACTCCAGTGGCAAAGAGCCCCTTCAAGGACTTTATAGGGGTATACTCCACTTGGTCACCATCATACAGGTTATGGTGGGGTTGTGGCAAATATGGACGTTTCACCGAGCGCTGGCCCACAAAGTACTCCTCTGCAGTCTCATCATCAGCGAGGAACCCACTTCCCCGTTCTACGGAGAACCAGAGGACGGTGCCTTTTCTCCTTTCTAATTTAGGATCCCCCGGCCTAGGATGATCCAGGACTTGTATGACCCATTCCTCGACAGCCTTTTTGTAATCCCATAATGTCAGGGCATTTGCAGTCACCACGGCTGGGACAATATCGTTTTGCTTCAAGGAGTAATCCTTATTCTTGGGGGGTGGAGCGGGAGCCTCGAGCCTCTCCGGTGCACCAGCTGGTTCAGTGAACACCACAGCCACAGGTGTCTTCTTTGGTCTTGGCTTAGGAATCCAAGTCTCTTCTGGCTCCTCTTTAACCTCTGGGTCTGGGATATTGCTACCCCAATCCATTTCTGCCCAGTTGGGGCGCAGCTGCTTCGCTATCTTACACAGCACACTTGCTCTGGGTATCACACTGGAGATGGAGGCGGAGCTACAAGGGAGGAGTCTTCACTCTGTATACTTTCAATGGTAAGCTCCCTGGAGTCCTGGCTTACCGAGCCCGTGAGCCAATCAGAGCAAGCCCTTCCCACTAGGTCAGGTGACCATTTTCTTCCCGGGCTTTTTGCCGCACGAATAACGAACAGTAAAAGTTCGCTAATTAACTGAATTCATATACATAGGCGTATAAAGTAACTTATACGTTGCATTAGCGTACAATTAAGCATACAAGTACATAGCGAATGCTTAGAAAGCTTTATGAACATTTTAGAATCTAACGGAGTGAATGTCAAATAATTCAGGTTAGCTTCACAGCGGAAAATTTCCAAGATTCAATACAAATCTACGAAGCAGCGCTCATCTCTATTTATTATGTTTTTCTACTTTGAAATAATTAAAAAACTTAGAGAGAGCCATATTTACTTGTGTCATTTTGAGGAACATGCAATGTTCTGATCATTTTTGTTCTATTTTTTGGGGAGGTGAGGGGACCAAATAAAAAAGGAATTCTGACATGTTTTCCAGTGTTCATGATGCGGAATAAATCACATCATTTCAGTAAATCATACATTTTCAAACACAGAAATATCAGTTATGTTTATTTATTTGTTGCACATTATTTATAATATGTAAAATCAAATTTAAGGCCAATGCTAAGTGACAGTATTGGTGAAGTCTCTAAAAGTGTGGACACTGGAGAGTCTGCTGGTTTTGCTAGAAGCTGTAAGTTTTAAGATACAATTCAGGACAATTACTTCTCTCAGCTGGTTGAGGAACCAAGAAGATACTGTATTTTTGTACTATATGACACACTTTTTAGCTAGAAAACATCTTGCTCAAAAGTGCCTGCGTCTTATAGTCTGCAGTCAGGGTGGTCCAGCATTTCCAGACCTCCCTGACTGCTTCCCTAATGATCCAACAGAGTGCCCATACAGTGCTTTGCTGGGTCAGTGAGAGAGGTGAGCATCTGCACACTTCTCTCACTTTCTGCCCAACACTGATCTGTTCGGTGTAGGGAGGAAAGAAGGCTGAACGATTGTGACTGTGACAAACAGAGTCCTCTACACCCTGAAGGTCTTTAAGCTGCGGTTAAGATAAAGAAAGCTCTGAGTAATTTTTGCCTGAGGACCTTTGATGATATCACTTGTTGGCGGAGCAAGGCCAGGAAGACCAGAAGTTTTTTTTTTAGCACTTTTTTATTTTATATATAATGCTCACTAACCACCATTATTCTAGCAGTGCAGTTTGTTACATTCCAACTCAGTTGCATCCATAGATCTTTAAACTTATTTTATGGGAACCTAGTCCTGTTACTTCAAGTTTGACCAGCAGTCCAGAACTTGGTCTAATGTGTAAGCAGGAACTCTGTAAGAAGTCTCTCCTATGTGGTTGACTTCCTGTGAACTACAGGATGAGATCATCACCTATCAAATCCCTCTTGGCAGCTCTCAAACCCCTCCCTTCTCCACTCTCCATGTTTCTCCGTACTGTATATCCCTATATATAATGTCTCTCCATCTAAAGGACTGTATATCCCTACTGTATATCCCTATATATATATAATGTCTCTCCATCTAAAGGACCAAAAGTACAGATATATAGTAGATGAGTGTGTATGGTGATTAGTTGCAGCTATGTCAACCTCCTGATTCACACTGGTCTCCCTACCTCCTGCATGTAAGAGCTGACAAAGGAGATAGAGACATGACAGTATGATGAGAATACATCCTCTGTCTTTGCAAAGTCAGGCATGATGGGAAATTCATTAGGAAAAAAAATCATTAGGATTCATTAGAAAATCATACAGTAAGCACACAAATGACACATCAAATAAAACAGGTATACCCAAGGCATACACAAGAGCCTTTATCTTATTCTTTAATAATGGCTTATCCTACACTATGTAGTCAAACATTGAGCTCAGTAATTGATTGACCACTGTAGTCTTTTGTATCTGTGTCAGTACCACAGGACTAGAGGACAGTTGATGTATTATAAATGTTAAAGAAAGGTAAAAATGTGGAACTGTGCATCTACTGTCCGATAAATTTAACGTCTATGGTATGTAACATATTTGAAGGTAGTCTACGAGATGAGCTGCAGAAGTATATAGCGCTGAATACCTTAATAACTGATAACCAGAATGGATTCATGCAAAACAGGGCATGCCCAACTAACATGTTTGGTTGCTATGAGAAGGTAAGTGCAAATCTGGATGATGGTCACATGGCTGATGTGATATATCTAGATTCTCTAGAACCACTTGATACTGTACTACACAAAAGTCTTTTGCTGAAACTACCGGTGAAGGGACTAAGAGGTCAATATGTGCACATGGGTAAAGAATCTGTTACAGGACAGAAAGCAAAGAGTAGCAAATGAAGCACACTCAAACTGGGCTAAAGTCACCAGCAGGGTATCATAAAAAACTATGACTTTAATGAAATTTTTACTGTAAAGTATTTTTTTAGTCCAAGCAGTAGATGGGAGAAATGGGAGAAAAGCAGCTACAAGCTATAAACTTTTCCACATTTTCAATCTATTCATATTTTGAGTAATACATGTAAATACTGCATCAGAATGCAAGTGTGATGACTTCAAGAATACAATGGGAGTCAAGTGGTGCTAAAGCATATGGTTCCCAAGTTGCTGACTTGATATGTGGTAGGGGTGGTGATGTCCATGTCATGTCTGGTGTGTAAATGTTTCAGATATACTCTACAATATGGTTCAGAGTTACTAAGGGCCTTGAATGATAAGGTAAGAAGTTTAAACTGAATTCTGAAGGAAATTAGTAATTAAAGGGGTTGTCCCACGAAAAATATTCTGCAGTTTTGAAACCAGCACCTGGATCTGAATACTTTTGTAATTGCATGTAATTAAAAATTCTGTATAGCTACTGAGTTATTCAGTAAAATATATCTGTATAGTGCCACTTAATTTCTTATTTCTTTGACCTGCTCACTGAGAAGGCCGCACATGCTCAGTGTCATCTTTCAACTGCCTCCTGAGCTGTGATAGGAGGAGATGAGACACGCCCCCTGAGCTGCAGCAGAAAAGACACTCCCCCTGAGCTGCCAGCTCAATATAAATCTAGCAGAGCAATGAATGGGGAGATCTCTGGATCCATGTGAGGTACGGGGCTGGTTCTAGCGTTGTTAGGAAGGTATTGTCATGTACTATATGATGTCTGATTTTCATTTTTTTACATTCTTCGTAGGATAACCCCTTTAATGAATTGACTGACAATGATAAGCCATATTAATGGAAGAATTAACAGTTAAGAATAGTCTGGTGACTGCATACATGATAGATTGCAGTGGAGCCAGCTATACATCCTATGACACACAAACAGTATTAGGACATGTCCAGCCAAGAGGAAAGGTAAGGAAGGACACATCTGTTTCTCTGATAACAATGGGTTTAATTTGCAAGATGTTTTTAGATAAGTTGGAGATGGCCTTAAAGGGAATCTATCACAAAAACCTGTTCTATATTTTATTTATGCTAAAAAAATCTATTATATATTTGTAAGAAATAATAAATAAATAAATAAAAATTCCAATGTGTGAAATATTATAAATAAATATTAGATTTTACCATATTTACCATCTTTGGTCACCAGGGCGAGCTCTGCTGGTCAAATGAGGCTTTGAGCAACCTGTAAGTAGGCATGCTGCAAAAAAGTGGGTGGTACCAATGACATCACCAATTCACACCTTCAGCGGTGACATCACTGCTTCAGCAAGATAAGATGAGACAATGGCTTCGTTACAAAAACACAGATCTCTGCTCCTCAGGCTCCTCCCCCACTGGTCACATGGCCGATTACATCACTAAGGTCCTACAGCCCCAAGAACCTCCATCTACTCTGTTTCTGAGTCCTGGGCCGCTCACCCCAGCAGTACACTCAGCAAAAATTGTCTGCACTGCTGGGGTGAGCTGCCATAGAATTTAGAACAGGCAGCCTAATGAAGACAAGGACGCTGCTGCAGGAGTGAGGAGCAGGCACAGTGGGCTTCCCCCAGCAGCAAGGAGGGAGGACCTGGCTGTGTGTTACTGGTGTCATCACAGGGGCGGGCTCACGTCTTCCATTCATTCTCTATAGGGTCAGCAGAGACTGAGGAAACCTATGTACATGCCTGCCGTAAGTGAGGTGCCATTGTGTTGTAAACCCAGACTGTCGCACTTTACTTCCAACATGGCAGCCCCCATGTAAGGCAAGAAAACTGAATAAAAAAAACACATTTACACAATTTGAAAAATACATTATGTTAAAACCTGCTTTTGTTATGTTGTAAAACATATCAAAATTTTTTTCTTCGCAATAGTGTCCCTTTAACATCTTCCTTACCACTGAACAACTTCATATGTTGGGATGGTAAGCTGTTAACTGTTAGCTATAAAGGTTATATTATGATTTGCCAGCCTCTTGTGGCGCTGTAGATCATTGTGACCGCACTGTTATTAGTGTGGTCACAGTGAAGATCCCAGAGACCAGCCAAAGTGGTCCCCAGGCATCTGTTTGTTGGGACAGGCTGTTGCTGAGAAGTAAAGGGTGGCAATCAGATTCTTGATGTGAACTGGTTGTAAAGTTAACTGAGATCTTTCTGTCTGTGATTTAACCCCTTTCTACCCTGCCCTTGGTGAGGTCAGTGTTTAGAGAGGCAATGATCAGAATACAGACTAAAGAAGGTAAAGAAGAATATGAGTAGTAATATAGCTCCGTAGTCTGTTATAGACAAGTCTTTCCAAAGGTGTGGAAATAAAAGGTAAGTTATAGATAGTTTGATAAGGGGGAATGAGTAAGTGGAGTACATAGCTGCTACATGGTTGAGGGATGAAGAATAAATAACAAATGAAGAAAAGGATGGGAATTCTAGTAATATGTAGAATGAAAATAGAAAAATGGTCATTTAGTTGATAAGAGGGAGGTGGACCAAGAGAACAGGTTGTCAGATGGAAAATGGAAAAGCAGATTGTAGGCTTCCCCCTCTGTCCATGGGTCAAAGACAAAGCACATGTATGGAAAAGAGTGAATATTAGAGTGTCTATCGTTGCCTTGAAATATGAGGTGTGTTCCTGGGCAGGAGGGGTTGTAGAAGGGTGGCCAGATATAGAACTAAGTAATATTTTAAGGTACTGTTTGAAAGTTTGCTTAGACTAGAATTGATTTTTTATTTGATGACAAGCAATGATGAGCACTTAAACTGTCAACATAATGTTTCCTTCCAGACATTTCTAGATCCCAAAACATATACTAAAATTAAAGATATCTGCTCAAATAGTGATCTGACCTTTCCAATCTGAAAAGTTCAAACTTTTAACCTGTGGGATTTAAAGTCAAAGTGCCAAAGAAAATGAGTTCTTGTGATACTCTCCTTTCTAGTAATTCTTTGGAGGCACACAAGTTGTAAAGATGAGAAGCTGTCAGAATTAGAATATACTATATGTATGTTTTTTGCTTAATTAATCTTATAACTATTTAAGCCCTTAGTCCCCAACCTGTTTTGGGCCTTACTGACCAAGCGTTTTTTTTTCATTTGTTCACCTTCGCATTCTAGGAGCTATAACTTTTTTATTTTTCCGTCTATGCAGCCATGTGTAGTTATGTGGGGCTTGTTTTTTTGCTGGACAAGTTGTAGTTTTTAATGACACTATTTTGGGGTACACATAACTTACTGATTAACTTTTTATTAACTCTTTCTGAAGGGGGATAGGAAAAAACAGCAATACTACCACTAGATAACTTTATTTTAGTCAGTATGATTACAGTTGCGCAATATAAACCCTTTTTTAAAATAAAAAAAAAAAAATGTTTTTGCATCACCCAAGACCCATAACTTTTTTTTTTCATCCTATATAGGAATTGATTTTTTCAGGGTTTTTTCATAGATTTCATTGGTATGATTTTGCAGTAACTGCTTACAGGCAGCAGGTGCTGTTGCCTGCAACATGTAAAGGGTTAAACAGCCCATATCTGCACTCCTTCCGGTCCAGGCTGATAGAGCAGGAGCGCAGCTCTCATGTGAAATCCGAGCACTAACCATTTGCTACACAAGAGACCTTAGACCCTGACTAAGGGGTTAAATTTCATAAATGATTTCCAGGCTAGAATAAAATGATTTGTTTGTTTGAAAGCAATAGCTTTTCACCAGCTTAATACTGATAGTCACTGAAAGTATAAAACTAATCTTGCTCTCTTAAGAATTACACTGCTTTGTGTTCTTTTTAGACCCATAAGAATTCCGATTATTAAATTACTGTACAAGTAAATAGGCAAACCAAATAGCAGGTCTGAGATAAGCTGTAACAGCCAATATATTCCAAATTTAATTAACTTATATTATTTAACTATTTCATATATACAGTATGTCAGCAAAATGGATGAAGAAAGAGAAAACTCTAATAGTAGATGTTAAAGAGTAGAAGTAGAAGTTATGAATGAATTGTAATTTGTCTTCAGTAAGGGAACAGAGGGGAGGTAACAAGTTGGGGGGGGGGTGTACCTGCACAGTCTGAACATGACCGCACTGATTGGCTAGAGTCAGTCTGTGCAGGTACACACCCCCAACTGGTCACCTCCCCTATGTTCCTTTACTGAAGAAAAATAGCAATTCATTCATAACTTCTAGCAGAAATAATAAAGGAATGGCACAACATAGAGCCATAAGAATAGATGTTCCAGAATTGTTAGTACGTGGGGAATGCATGGAGCTATTAAAACAGGCATGTCAGGAGTGGTGAAAGGTCCTCTTTAATTGTTGTGCATTTATTTTATGCATTACAGCATCAACATAAAAAAATGGCACCAAAGCCCACAATTGTATATAGGTTTATCACCTAAGCCTGGTTTATGAACTTGACTTGCTATATACAGATATATATATATATATATACAGCATATATACAGCAATCACATCTACTGTATGGGGACAAATAAATACTACAAGAAATCAATGTCCCCCTACAGAATAATCTGCAGGCCAGAATAGATGATTTTGGGTGCCATATCAGTTATGTTTTTCCCTGATAAACAATTGCTCATTCCTCAGTCAGTTGCACCTTTACATACTTCCCTCATCATCACGTACATGTATGTGAGGGAATGCAGTCTCTTGCTTCATTCCCATGTGCATGTACATCATCTGATTGGGTGGTTGCAGGAGCTGCGCCCGCCCGATCAGCAGCACAGGCCCGGTTGTTACTGACAGCTGGGCCTCTGCTGTATTCCCCAGCCTCGCTGTATCCACAGATGCCGGAGGATTAACCCTTTACAAGCCGCGGTAAAAAAATACGGTGTCAAAAATAGCATTTTTTTGGTAACTTTGTCATTCAGTATTGAATGATCAAAAAGTTATATGTTCCCAAAAATGATACCAATAAAAATTTCAGCTCTTCTTGCAAAAAAACAAGCCCTACACAAGATGATTGGCAGAACAATAAAAGAAATGTAGGTTTCAGAAAATGAAGACACAAAAACATGTTTTATTATGTAAAACTGAAACAAAAAAATGAAAAGACACATATTTGGTACTATATTGTCTGTATCAACCTGCTCTGTAAAAACAACACGTGATCTGTCCTATCAGGACAACTCAGAAAAAAACAAAAAATAAAAACGGTTCCACAACAGCCATTTTGTGGTCATCTTACCTCACAAAAAGTGTAATATTGGGCGATCAAAAATCATATGTACCGTATTTTTCGCCCTATAAGACGCACCGGCCCATAAGACGTACCTAGGTTTTAGAGTAGGAAAATAAGAAAAAAATATTTTTCATCAGATCTTCTTATCAGACTGCCCATAAATTTCAGGACATCACATCAGACCCCCATATCAGCCCTCCATGTCAGAACTCCATCAGCCCTCCATGTCAGACCCCCAACAGACCTCAGATCAGCCCACTATGGCCCCATATCAGCCCACTGTGCCCCCATACTATCTCACTATGCGCCCACCAGACCTCAGATCAGCCCACTGTGTCCCCATCAGACCTCAGATCAGCCTACTGTGTCCCCATCAGACCTCAGATCAGCAGAATGTGCCCCCATCAGACCTCAGATCAACAGTATGTGCCCCCATCAGACCTCAGATCAGCAGAATGTGCCCCCATCAGACCTCAGATCAGCAGAATGTGCCTCCATCAGACCTCAGATCAACAGAATGTGCCCCCATCAGACCTCAGATCAGCAGAATGTGCCCCCATCAGACCTCAGATCAGCAGAATGTGCCCCCATCAGACCTCAGATCAACAGTATGTGCCCCCATCAGATCTCAGATCAGCAGAATGTGCCCCCATCAGACCTCAGATCAACAGTATGTGCCCCCATCAGACCTCAGATCACAGCAGTATGTGCCCCCATCAGACCACAGATTACAGCAGTATGTGCCCCCATCAGACCTCAGATCAGCGTCTTGTGCCCCCATCAGACCTCAGATCAGGATCTTGTGCCCCCATCAGACCTCAGATCAGCATCTTGTTCCCCCATCAGACCAGCCCACCCAGCCACTTATAAAAACCTTACTTACCTGTCCTGCGCTGCCCTCCGGTCCCGCGCTCCACTCTCTTCCCTGCCAGCGCGCACTATGACCTGACACTGTGTTTCTGTAAACTGCAGAGTCAGAGTAATAAATATTGAGTTTTGTTTGGCTGTTAACCCTTTATGTGTTACAGGATACAAACGGAATATCTGCAAAAAAAATTACATTTTGAAATTTCGCCTCCATTTCCTTTAATTCTTATGGAATGCAAAGTTAACAAAGTTTGTAAAATTAATTTTGAATAATTTGAGGGGACTAAGTTCTAAAATTGAGTCATTTATGGATCATTTCTACTATGTAAGCCCTACAAAATTACTTCATAACTGAATTGGTACTTTCCAAAAGGTAGGTTTGGAAATTTTCTTTAAAAAAATTCAAAAAAAGATCGCCTTTCATATATCGGGCCCACGTTAGCAAGCGCTCAGATACAGACTCCTCCGTCATATCTTTAATATACAGGGCTAACATCCCTAATTTTTCTGGTGACTGATACCCAGTTACTGTTTCCTGAAATTACTGCTTTCACCTAATATGTGAATGTGACAAACCTTGCACCGCCATAGGTTCCAATCACCTAACTTATCCACTGTTCGTCTCATTCCTATCATACTACTTACAGACCTGAGCTCCACAATGGTTAAAATTGGAAACAACAAGGACTCAAACAGAGCTCAGAAATCTGTTAACTCTAAAGGCGACATGGACAAATATATGAAGGGGAAAAATGCTCCACCCTCTGTCCATAAGCTGGTAACCCCTTCTAAGGACTTGATGCCTATGCCCTCAGTTGACACAGGGGAAGATACTGACAGTGAATTAGATTGTTCTGTACAACAAGACTCTATACCCATCTCTCGCTCCTTTCTTCAGAAAGTGCTGGATAGAGCACTGAACAAGGCACTTGACCCCATCTTCAAAGACCTTCATGACATTAAGCAGGATGTCAAACATATAGGCACCAGAGTCGAGCACTTAGAATCAACCCAAACAGAGCTTTGCAACTTCAGTAAAGCCATCTCAGACAACCTCTTAACATATCAGAATTATCTAAACTCTACCTTTGAAGCCCTGGAAGACCAAGAAAACAGGGGCCGGAGGAATAACCTGAGGATCAGAGGCCTTCCCGAATCAGTGTCTATTGCTGACCCACAGCCAACAGTCCAACAAACATTTCAAAATATACTTGGGAGCTCACATTCAGATGATATTGTCATAGAAAGAATACTCAGAGCTCTAAGGCGAAAACCAAAAGACAATGAACCACCACGTGATGTGATCTGTCGCCTCCTTAATTCCAGTGTCAAAGAATCTATTCTACAAAACACAAGATCTTCTGACTCAATAACATTAGAGTCCTCCCAGATCCAAATTTTTCAAGATCTCTGCCCCCAAACCCTCCAAAAAAGGAGGTTTGTAAAACCCCTATTGGACATCCTGTGCTCAAAAGGCATCCCATACAGCTGAATGTTTCCGTTTGGAGTACTGTTCACCTATGAAGGCAAGAGACATCTGATAAGATCTACTCAAGACCTGCCACCTGTATACTTAGCACTGGAAATTCCAGACCTGCAAATCCAGAACTGGGCAAGAGTCACGGAACTTACAGATCTTCCACTTCTTCCACAGCCCATTCCATGGGAAGAAGTCACCTACAATAGGAACTCCAGACAAAGAAGGAAGTCCTGGAAACTGACACCAAAAAGCATCATTTCCAGGGACACTTGATCAGCATATCCTTTAGGAAAATGTCCTCATCTTATCTACAGTCCTGTCCACATTCTTTAAGAGGCATCTAACATTATTCCTCCCTGTTCTTTCTGATTCTATCTCACACTTTTTTCTACCTTTCTTTCCTCCTCATTATCTCTCTATTGAACCTGATTACATGTTTGCACTTGTTTAAAAATAATAGGTTTGACAACCTTTGTAAGTTGGAAACCTGTGGCCATTCGTTCAAATGGCCCCTCTTTCTACAATCCTTGGAGCTGGGTGACATTATTGCCCAATCTCTAAGGAATGGAAGTTAACATTAATATTTGTAATGTTTTGTTCTCTTTTATTGAATTTTACCTTGTTTAACTTCAAAGCGGTTACAAGTTTATTTATTAGTACTGCTACCTGGTTAACCTGTCTTGTCTTCTTTCCCTCCCCCTTTTGCCCTACCTTTCCCTTCCCCATTCCCACCCCTATTCTGAGCACAACTGTGATTCTATCAGGAGTAGAACGTCATCACAGCGACTTGACCTCCTCCTACATCTGGTATGATGGCACAACTTAAAGTTGCTACCTACAACGCGAGAGGTATGAACTCACCATCCAAAAGGGGGCAAATAGTACATTTCCTGAAGAAATTCAAAACAGATGTTTGCCTTCTCCAGAAAATGCACTTTAAAAAAGGTCACATTCCAACCATGAACCAAACATACTTGTCCACATGGTATCACTCGGGATATAACAATAATGCTTCCAAGGGAGTTAGTATTGGGATCAGTAAACACACCCCTTTTACCTTATCTGAAAAATGCATTGACTTTGAAGGCAGGTATATATTTCTAAAAGGGAAAATTGGGAATCATCCTGTCACCTTTGCTAACCTATACGCCCCAATACTAACCAAATTACTTGGCTACTCTCCATATTGAAAAATCTCTGTAAATTCGCGAAGGGCACTATATTCCTTGGCGGAGATTTTAACGTTGCCATATAACCATTACTAGACACATCCTCCGGTAAATCGTCACTTTCTTATAAAGCCTTAGCCAAACTCAAATCCTACTTACGCTCTTTACAACTAATTGATGTATGGAGAACATTTAACCCAACTGACAAAGATTACACACATTTCTCAGCCCCACATCAGTCTTACCAGCGATTAGATTACATTTTTATCACAAAAACCCAAATACAGAACTGTACCTCAATAACAATTAATTCACAAGTTGTCTCCGATCACTCAGTTGTAACTCTCAAATACCAAATCCCCTCCACTCCCAGCAAAGCATTTAGATGGCGTCTCAATGATCTACTACTTCACCCCCCTCACAACATCACCAAAATTAAACAACTTCTGACTGAATATTTCCAGTTAAATGATAATGGTGAAGTTTCCACACAGACTTTATGGGAAGCGCATAAAATGTTTATAAGGGGCCACTTTATCTCCTTAGGTGCCTATACACGAAAACTTAGAGAAAAAACTGTCTCAGATCTACAGCAGAAAATATCACGAATAGAAAAGCTTCATAAAAAATCCCTTGCCACTGCCCATCTCTCTGAACTATCAGACCTATGTACTGAAGTAAAAAACATTCAGCCAAATCATACCTTTACGGCAAATATACAGTAAGCACTATGCCCATGGGGACAAACCCACTAGATTTATGCTTGCGCAGATAAAAAACAGGAACAATAACTCCTATATTACCAATTTAAAAAGTAAAAATGGTTCTAACCTCCATAAAACAAAGATATTGCTCGTGAATTCTGCGACTTTTACAGCAACCTATACAACCTACAACCCAATGAAGACCCAACCTTGTGACAAATTAAACAAACAACCATAGACGCATTTTTACAATCCCTAAAGTTACCACAACTGACCCCAGACCAATGCGACAGTCTATGTTCAGACATCACATCACAAGAAATTAAAGTCGCCATCAGAAACACTCCCAAAAACAAAAGTCCAGGCCCGGATGGACTATCCTCTCATTATAACAACACCTTCCTAGATACCCTACTCCCATACATTAGTAAATTATACTCTGACGCCCTTAAAGGATTACCTTTCCACAGTCAAACTCTTCAGGCCCGAATCTCAATTATACACAAGGAAGGGAAAGACCCGTCCCTTTGCAGTAATTATCATCCTATTTCTCTCCTTAATGTTGATTTAAAGATTTATGCAAAAATTCTGGCCATTAGACTGAGCTCCATTAGGCTGACCAGGTGGGCTTTGTCCCTAAAAGAGAAGGCAAAGACATCATATACAGAGTCATCCAGCTTATCTCACATGCCAAACTTACCTCCACACCTCTTCTTCTTCTCGGTACTATTGGGCCCTATTCTCTTCAATATATTTATTAATGATCTTGTAGAAGGCTTGCACAGTAAAATATCAGTTTTTGCAGAAGACACTAAACTGTGTAAAGTAATTAACACAGAAGAGGACAGTACACTGCTACAGATGGATCTGGATAGACTGGAGGCTTGGGCAGAGAAGTGGCAGATGAGGTTTAACACTGACAAATGTAAGGTTATGTATATGGGAAGGAATAATGCAAGTCACCAGTACATACTGAATGGTAAAACATTGGGTAACTCTGACATGGAAAAGGACCTAGGAATTTTAGTGAACAGCAAACTAAGCTGTAGAAACCAGTGCCAGACAACTGCTGCCAATGCCAATAAGATAATGGGTTGCATCAAAAGAAGCATAGATGCCCGTGATGAGAACATAGTCCTGCCACTTTACAAATCACTAGTAAGACCACACACGGAGTACTGTGTACAGTTTTGGGCTCCTGTGAACAAGGCAGACATAGCAGAGCTGGAGAGGGTTCAGAGGAGGGCAACTAAAGTAATAACTGGAATGGGTGGACTACAGTACCCAGAAAGATTATCAAAATTAGGGTTATTCACTTTAGAAAAAAGACGACTGAGGGGAGATCTAATAACTATGCATAAATATATCAGGGGTTAGTACAGAGATCTCTCCCATGATCTACTTATCCCCAGGACTGTAACTGTGATGGGGGGACATCCTCTGCGCCTGGAGGAAAGAAGGTTTGTACACAAACATAGAAGAGGATTCTTTACGGTAAGCAGTGAGACTATGGAACTCTCTGCCTGAGGAGGTGGTGAAGGTAAGTTCACTAAAAGAGTTCAAGAAAGGCCTGGATGTATTTCTGGAGGGTAACAATATTACAGGTTATAGTTACTAGAGATGGGTCGTTGATTCAGGGAGTTATTGCCTGATTGGAGTCGGGAAGGAATTTTTTCCCCTAAAGTGGGGGAAAATTAGCTTCTACCTCACACGGGTTTTTTGCCTTCCTCTGGATCAACTTGTAGGAAAACAGGCCGAACTGGATGGACAGATGTCTTTTTTCGGCCTTATGAACTATGTTACTATGATGCTAAGAAGGCAGCGTGGGATGGCAGTTCCTGGCGTCTTCCATGGCAGCCTTTAATATACCTGAGATGTTTACTAGCGTGGTTTTTTCGATGTATAAAAACTCAATAGCTAAGGTGTTGGTCAATGACACCCTCTCACCTTCATTTACGATAACTAATGGGACCCACCAGGGCTGCCCATTATCCCCTCTCTTGTTCATAATTATGATGGAAATCCTTCTCCAAAAAATCTGGCAAAATACACTAATAAAAGGAATCACTTGTGGTGCTGTAGAGCATAAATCAGCAGCTTATGCTGATGATTTAGTGCTACTAACAACTAACCCAGTGACTTTGTTATCCATAATTGAACAACTATTAACTGACTTCGGAGAATTATGAAACTTCAAAGTCAATATGAGCAAATCCCAAATACTAAATATTTCTCTGCCTGGCCATGTAACGAGACACTTACGCACACAATCCACCTTTGACTGGTCACAACCCCATATTAAATTCCTAGGTGTAAATATATCCCCTGATCTATCTCAACTGTACAAAAATAATTTCCCCTCTTTACTTAAAAAAATCTAACATACATTATCTACCTGGTCTATACCCTATGTCTCCTGGTTTGGACGCAAAAACATAGCAAAGTGTCTAATCTGGCTGAAAATAAAATATCTTCTCCAACCGTTACCTATACATATTCCTCATACGTTCTTCAATAGTGTCCGACAAATATTCTGCAAGTTTATCTGGAAAAATAAAAAAACTCCATATTACAACGCTCCCATAAACATGGAGGCATAGACCTCCCTGACCCTGAAAACTTCTGTAAAGCAGCACACCTAAGTAGAATCATTGACTGGTTCAGATATCCCCCTCACAAATAATGGGTACCCTTAGAGGAATTCATGTTGAAAATTCCACTGAGGCGCCTGATCTTCCATGACTTTAGGCAAATACAGACCATTAAACCACAAAACCCTCTCACACTGGAAACATGGAGAATATGGTCTATGAATCATGTACGACAAAAATGTATGCCTTTCCCTTCCCTTCTTATGCAAATCAGAGACATTCTCCTGGAGCTGGATCATCAAGTCTATACCAGTATTCCTACATAAATCGCCATAACCAACTATCACTAGACACACTATTGGAAATGGACTCACCCCCCTCACACTGTGATATCCAAACTCAGCTAAACTGTCCTAATTTCCCTATATTATTGTATAATAAATTATGTGCAGCTATTCTTAAACGGAGTAAAGACTCAGACCTATCAAGAACACCCACAGAGTTTGAGTCATTACTTTCCCAATCAAAAACACCTAAAAAGATATCTCACAACTCATCAAAGTACTCCTACTCCCAAATTCGGACACCACTTTCCCCTTCCTTCAAGCCTGGGAAAGAGACCTGGGAAAGCAATTTACCCTGGATGAAAAGAAATCTCTTTTTGCCACCCCAAACTCGCATCTAAATGTATCCACATCCAGGAAAATGGCTACAAAATTCTAACAAGATGGTATCTTACCCCTTCTAAACTACATAAATACAACCCCTCATACCATCCCGGCTGCTGGAGATGTGGCTCCTCCCCTGGCACATATTTCCATCTCTGGTGGACCTGTCCCGCTATTACCCCTTATTGGAAAGCGGTTATGCAGTGTATCAATAAAACTCTGGGACTCTCCCTCAGAAACTCAGGAACTCTGTCTACTCCATCAGGTTATATAGGTTAAATATATATATATATACTTATTAAATAAGTAGACACCTGGACCGGCTCGCCAGACACTTACTGGCAGCTGCTAGGATACTTGTGCCCACCTATTGAGAGGCAAATTCTCCCCCGACTGTGGCCCAATAGATTCACAGAGTAGACTCTATATGCAGATTGGAAGAATTAGCCAAATGGGATTCGAAGAGATGTGCTCTTTCAATAAAACCTGGTCCCCTTGGGCCCGCTACAGAAACTTTAAAACACCTTAATGTGTAAATACCACATATCCAAGATTAATGTACTCTTCCGAACTCGAGCATACCTTTCGTGTTGAACAAACATCTCCGGTTAATATCTTATTGACCCTGCCTCTCTTAGAACCAATAACCATAACAACTATTAGTGTTGAGCGAGCATGCTAGGCCGAACTCGCTGTGCGTACAAATTCAGTTTATTAGCATACTTTTACGAGTGAAAGGAGTAAAAGAGGAGAAGTCGCGATTCTGACCTTTTTCTATTAACCAGACACCCTCCCCTCTTCCGAGTGGGGGGTGCCTGGTTTAGTCCCAATAACTAACATTATGCTTGGGTGCTCGGCCGAGCACTCGAGCAACCCCTAATGCTCAGCCAGAGCACCCGAGCATACGAGCACAGAGGTGCTCGCTCAACACTAACAACTATCAATTACTCACTACTTTGACGTCATCTCTGAACAAATGCTCTACTCCCCCCTCCTCCTCTCCTTTCCTCCCCCCATTTTTCCTCAATGTCATCTGTCCCCCAGTCTATAAAGTGGAAATATTGTTTATCTAAAAACTTGCTTGTGATTATTATATTACTGTACAAGCTACATAATATCCTAGGTAGCCACTTCTTCATTGAAAGTCCTTTTTGATTGAACTATTCTTTGGCTACTTACTGTTCCCTGCTGTGTACCATATCACAACTACCTAGAAACTGCTGTCATTTGACTATCTGTATGACTACATTTTAAGCTTGGTTATATACTATTGTATGTTTATAAAAACCTTCAATAAAAAGAATTTAAAAAGAAAAACAATCAAAATTGCTTCTAAAATTCAAAGCCTTCTAACATCCTAAAAAATAAAATTACATTTACAAAATGATGCCAACAAAAAGTATACATATGGGGAATGTTAATTAATAACTATTTTATGAAGTATCACTATCCCTCTTAAAAGCAGATGAATGCAAATTTAGAAACTAGTGAATTTTTCCTAACTTTCCATAAATTTGGGATTTTTTTTTTTTATAAAAAAGGTAAAACATATTGACTCAAATTTATCACTAACATGAAGTGCAATATGTCACGAGAAAACACTCTCAGAATTGCTTAAATAAGTAAAAGAATTCCATAGTTATTACCACATAAAGGGTGGATTCACACTAGCGTCAACAGAACTTTGTTTCCGTCTTGCATAACGGAAACCAGATAAATCCGTTATAATTGCCCATAGACTTCTGTTTGGATGGAGCAAAACTGAATGCCTCTTAAAGGCTTCCTTTTTGCATTCCATCTGGCCATTCCATGATATTCCGTTATAAATGGAACCTATAATGGAATGGCATAACAGTTTTGCAAAATGTGATTGGTCCTTATGGTGTAAATTGGTCTGGTCTTGAAGGGGTTAAACAGGACAGTTATTGGGAATGGGCGTCCATAAAGTGGTGTGGAGAATTTTTGTTACAAAACACTTATGTACTGTACATGTATGACAGCTAAACTTAGGAATAAGTATTAGAAGCAGGTATATATGGAGTTATGAAAAATATTATGTGCACCATCTTGATAAATTTGGTTTAAAAATAAACTATATTTTCCCACTTTAAAGGGCTTCTATCAGCAAAAACATGGGCATTAAACTAACTGACATTAGCAATGTGCTAATGTCAGCTGAACATAACTATATTATTGGGCATTGCTCCTGCTCCTAGATGCTCCGTTCTCCCACCTCTGGCCACACCCTGCTGAACTTGATTGACAGTGCCTGGCAGTGTTCACGTCATCCTGCCTGGTCCTGAGTTTGGGTGAAATCTTTAGCCATTTATGCAGCGCAGATGTAGTGCAGAAAGGATGGTCACTGGCTGCGGACTTCCTTACTGCGCCTGCTCCGCATACGTAAGAGTACACCGTCTCCTCTTCAGTAATGCCGGCATGGTTCTTCTTCCAAGTGTATTCTCCAGTATTATACTGATGATTTTGGTGCATGTGGTATGCACAGGAGAATCATTTTATACCTTCCTCTTTCCTAATTAGTAAACCTTATATCTTTAAAGGGAATCTAAAAGAGAGTATATAAGGCAGCACTACTTTTTCTTATTAAATTTACGCGGTGGTGGTGCCAGCAGTGTTAGGCCTCAGCCCTCAGGCCCCCAGGAATCCTGTAGTAAATTATGGAAAACCGCAGCACTCACTGTCTTCAGATGCAATATCAAGTTTATTCACCAACCAGGCGACGTTTCGGCTACAAGAGCCTTTTTCAAGCAAATGTACAAAGACGATACCAGACATATATATAGGTAATAACCACATGTGATTGGGTGAAATCAGGCGAGATGCCAGCCCTCTGGGCTGGTTCCGCCCATATGTGACAGCAAAGTGCAAAACAATAGTCAACAACCTTATTAACAAGAATCTACAATTGTATATAAGTAGAATAAAATAAAAATCAATATGCATACCACAATCCTATAATGCGATTCCTGGCGTACAGCTCGATCCCCTGTGTGTGTCAGCGTTTCAATAATCAGACTGAGCATGCGCGCTTAACCCCTTCACCCCCGGAGCTTTTTTCGGTTCTGCATTTTCGTTTTGCGCTCCCTGCCTTCAAACAGCCATAACTCTTTTATTTTTCTGTTCACATAGCTGTATGAGGGCTTGTTTTTTGCGGGAACAAGTTGTACTTTCCAACGCCACCATTTAATATTGCATACGGTGTAGTGGGAAGCGGGAAAAAAAATTCCAAACCGGGTGAAATTGCAAAGAAAACGCTATTCCGCTACAGTTCTACGGGTTTCTTATTTACAGCGTTCGATGTGCATTAAAACTGATCCATTACTTTCATTCTACTGGTCAGTACGAATCCGGCAATACCTAATATGTATAGTTTTTCCTGCGTTTTCATAGTGATAAAATAATTAGAAAGTTGCCCTTTTTTTTTTTTTTTTCCCTTGTCAAATCTTGACCCCTATAACTTTTTGGTATTTATGTGTACAGAGCTGTATGGGGGCTCATTTTTTGCGGGACGATCTGAAGTTTTTATTGATACCATTCTAAGGGTGTGTATGACTTTTTGATCACTTTTTATTTAATTTTTTTTAGAAAAAGAAAGCGACAAAAAACGGCAAATCGCCATTTGGACGCTTTTTTCCGCCACACAATTCGCCGTATTGGAATTTTTTTTTTATATTTTAAAAGTACGGGCGTTTTCGGTCACGGTGATACCCATGATGTCTATATTTATTGTTATTTAGGTATTTATTTTTACTTATACGGAAAGGGGGGTGATTTGAACTTTTACATCTTTTTTATTTTTTATATATTTTTTAACATTTTTTTTAATTTTTTTTTACTATTAGAAAGCTCAAATATGGGCTTATATATTGTGGCTTTTTTTTTTTCTTTATGAGCAATTATGGATTTTATAGACTCAGAAATCCATGAGTTGCTCATTTCTTATCCTGGCCTGCCATCTAGTGGCCAGAATAAGAATTGCAGTTTGAAAACTGTAATCCTCACCAGCGAGGATTACAGTTTTCATATGGTGTACAGACACCCCCGATTGGCCACACGGGGTGTCTGTACACCACCCGGAAGCGAATGCTTCCGGGTTGAAACGCAACTAGATGCCGTGATCACGTGTGATCACGGCATCTAATCAACCAGGAAGACGCCGTCGATGGCGGTAAGTAGCGGCAAGTCTCTGCTGTTAGAAACAGCAGAGACTTGCCGGCCATGACGCCCGCCGCACCTGCGAGCGGGCGCCATGTGCCCGCATCGCCCCAGCGCAGTACATGTACGGCGCTGGGCGCGAAGGGGTTAAGCGCTCGTGGTCTATGGAAACCATCTGAGGAGATCTCAGTTCTATGAGGTAGCATCTACTATATTATGTAAGTCTCAATGCATATTTAGGAAACGCAGGCCCAGAAACATAGAAACAATCAGTTTGGTGCTATTCCCGGGACGGTGTTTAGAATGTACTATCGGATCGGAGGGAACGCACTGCGCATGCGCCTGCGAAACGCTGACACACATGGGGGATCGAGCTGTCGCCTGGTTGGTGAATAAACTTGATATTGCATCTCAGGACAGTGAGTGCTGCGGTTTTCCATAATTTTTTAAAGGGAATCTGTCACCAGGATAATCACTATTGAAGTAAAGCCATGGCCTAATAGCACTTAGTATCTTATTTCCAGATGTGTCTTTGTTTCAGCAATAGATGTTTTCTATCTTCTGAAAATCCAGTTTATTTGGTATGCAAATGAGTCAGTAAGGTGCCCAGAGGGGCATGATTATTGCAGGAAGGAGCCCAGACAAGCCTCCCACAATGTGTCCACCCACCCTCCTACATCACATTCAAGCCATAACCCTGCCCCCCTTTTCCCTGCTCCCACCATGGGGGCGGTCTTGGGCACTAGCAGGAGGCGTGCCTGGGCTCCTTCCTGCAAGAGTGACGCTGCTCTGGGCACCTTACTGGCTCATTTGCATACCAAATAAACTGGATTTTCAGAAGATAGAAAACATCTATTGCTGAAACAAAGGCACATCTGAAAATAAGGTATTAAGTGCTATTAGGCCACGGCTTTACTTCAGTAGCGATTATCCTGGTGACAAATTTCCTTTAACTATTTTATGTAACCTAGAATGTTCACAATGTAATCAGTTGAATAGTTTATAAACCTTGAAGCTTATGATGTGATATTTATTCAGTGAATTTTCTAAATCTTTAAAGTTCATTAAAACTTTCAATTGTTTGTGTCAAGTGGCAACAGATTGATTAAAAAGTATTTCAGCATCATAACTAATTAAAGTTTGGGTATTCCATATTACAGTTCAATTATGCTAGACATTGCTTTGCAATGCTACAGTTCCTTCTATGCTTTTGTTACATTGATGACTACAGCAATGTTCAGCTAATAAAGTTAAAGGTGATGTTTCATCTTCATATTTATACAGGAAGAACCATGAGAGTAAAATTATAATGGCAAATCCAAGCAAATACAGAGCTGTCAAGATGATCATTGATGGTACTGAGTTCCCTTTAGGTCTCCTTTGATCACTATTATTTCAGCATTATTAAATATTTGTGAATAATGCCATGAGTTTCAAACAATTTTCATAGCATTTTACAAGTGTTTTTAGTGGTGTTTTTTTTTTTTTTTTTTTTTTTAAGACATATTTTTTGTATGTATGACATCCTATAGAGAACCCTACTGGAAATTCGACAGAAAAGACTGTATACCCAGAGCTTGTTTTGTTTTGCAAAATAAAGCACAGAGAACTCCAGATATAAAAAAAAACGCAATTTAACCTGAATACTTCAGTCCAATATACAGGGTGGGCCATTTATATGGATACACCTAAATAAAATGGGAATGGTTGGTGATATTAACTTCCTATTTGTGGCATATATATATGGGAGGGAGAAACTTTTCAAGATGGGTGGTGACCATAGCGGCCATTTTGAAGTTGGCCATTTTGGATCCAACTTTAGTTTTTTCAATGGGAAGGGGGTCATGTGACACATCAAACTTATTGAGAATTTCACAAGAAAAACAATGGTTTTAACGTAACTTTATTCTTTGATGAGTTATTTACAAGTTTCTTACCACTTATAAAATGTGTTCAAAGTGCTGCCCATTGTGTTGGATTGTCAATGCAACCCTCTTCTCCCACTCTTCACACACTGATAGCAACACCGAAGAAGAAATGCTAGCACAGGCTTCCAGTATCCGTAGTTTCAGGTGCTGCACATCTCGTATCTTCACAGCATAGACAATTGCCTTCAGATGACTCCAAAGATAAAAGTCTAATTCTAAATCTCTCAGATTGGGAGACCTTGGGAGCCATTCAACTGGCCCACGACGACCAATCCACTTTCCAGGAAATTGATCATCTAGGAATGTTCGGACCTGACACCCATAATGTGGTGGTGCACCATCTTGCTGGAAAAACTCAGGGATCGTGCCAGCTTCAGTGCATAAAGAGGGAAACACATCATCATGTAGCAGTTGAATGGCCCCCAAGGTCTCCCGATCTGACCCCCTTAGACTTTTATCTTTGGGGTCATCTGAAGGCAATTGTTTGTGCTGTGAAGATACAAGATCTGCAGCACCTGAAACTATGGATACTGGAGGCCTGTGCTAGCACAGAGTGGTAGAAGAGGGTTTCATTGACAATCCAACACAATGGGCAGCACTTTGAACACATTTTATAAGTGGTCAGAAACTTGTAAATAACTCATGAAAGAATAAAGCAACGTTAAAACCAAGCACACCATTGTTTTTCTTGTGAAATTCTCAATAAGTTTGATGTGCCACATGACCCTCTTCATCATTGAAAAAACTAAAGTTGGATCCAAAATGGCTGACTTCAAAATGGCTGCCATGGTCACCACTCATCTTGAAAAGTTTCCCCCCTCCCATATATTAATGTGCCACAAATAGGAAGTTAATATCACCAACCATTCCCATTTTATTTAGGTGTATCCATATAAATGGCCCACCCTGTAGTATATCTTTCAAGTACTTTATCATTTAGCTATAATATGCCGTTCATAGTGCACCCTGCACTGATGGATGGCAGGAAAAGTCTAAGGCATATTGGTACACCATAGATTTTTTCAGGGTGCGGGTGCCCACAGAGAGGGCTCTAAGTGCTGTCTATGGCACCTGTGCCATAGGTCCGCCATTACTGCTCTGTCTCAAGAAGTGTGTTGTGAATCTCTCTACATGATATACTGTATCCTTGCAATATGTCATCAATGTCTGAAATGGGAATACCCCTTTAATACATACTTGCAATATGGACATATTGTGATGCAGTAGTACATCATCAGAACATCTCTATTCTGGGGAAGAAATTTAACATGAAATAGACAATTTGAAAAACTGATCCAATGTAATGAAATAATAGAGTGGCTACCCTCGGTGCCCTTAACTGCTCATTTGCATATTGATTACAAGTACTTTTTTCTTCATAATGAAGCAACAGATCATTAAATGGAAGGTATCATTACATTCAGCTGAGCTATCCATACAAGATCAATACCTACAGATTCACAATAAGTCATGCACAGTAGAATACACTGTACATGCAGCACCATTGGGCATTATTCCAGCTTGTCAGATGTTATTAAGCATTGTTCTAAAAAGTGATACCTTCTAAAATTTATATCCAGCTACCTCTTGCTTCTATAATATTTATGTAGGAAACATTTCACATTTTAATTAATTGCGTTACAGTTCTTCACATGAACTTATCATTAAAGGGGTTCTCCAGGAATTAAGAAAATGAAAATACCTAAATATTACTTTATTATAAATATATTCCCAAATACCTTTCATTAGTTATAATGGCTCGTTTTGTCTGGGGAGCAATCATTAGAAGAAACAAAATGGCCGCCGTCCTATTAGTACACACAGAACCTGTCCTTATCATACAGGTGGATACAGCCACATCCCCACCTCCTCTCTGTACTTCATGTCTGCTCATGAACTCCATTCCTTCAGAGATTCAGCTGAAGATCATATTAAACTGTATTCAGACCCATAATCCCTGACAAGCAGAGCAGAGAGGAGGATGAGGCAACTCTTTACCTCAGTGATGTGAAGTAACTTGTCCTCCTGTGTGATTAGGACAGGTTCTGTGTGCACTAATAGGACAGTGGCCATTTTATTTCTCCTAATGATTGCTCCCCAGACAAAACGAGTCACTATAACTAATGAAAGGTATTTGGGAATATGTTTATAATGAAGTCATATTTACGTATTTTAATTTTCTTAATTCCTGGAGAACCCCTTTAATGCTATTCAATAGGCAGAAGTACTTACTTTTGCTTGCATGTACTACAAATTTGTTTCTTCAGTTAAGGAGAATAAAGTTTAGTACATTTGAATGTACCTATTGTCAGGCAGTGACAGGCCTTATATATGAAGAAAGGGTATGTGTCTCCTAGAATGGTGCAGGAAACCTATTAAGGAGATGCATATTGTGATTTGTTGTGGTTCACCTGAGACGGTGGAGTGGAAGCCAGTAACTAGAGTGTCCACTAAGATAAATAATGGACGCTGTTGCTACCTAGTATAGCTGGTATCAGCTAATCCGGGCCTGGCTTTTACTGGGAATAAGCAAAGAGCTGAGTGGGTGCTTATTCCCCATGATCCACTTCGGATTTTATACCTGGCTCATGTCCATGGTTGTGTTTAAAGTCAGCAACATGAAGCAGGTTGTGTCTATGAGAGTAAGAGGCTACAGATCACCAAGTGCAAGGCACGTGTGGAGCAACACTGGCCTTAGGACGGTTCTAAAGGAGACCCGAGCCTGCATTATGTACTTATTTAGGTTGTTATGGACTGACTACTTGACCCGGCTGCGATCTGGCTTTACTGAACTGTAAGTTGGCTGGAACAATGAATAAACCCTATTGAAGTGACTTTGTTATGCCCCTACCTTTCTTCAGCACTGGTTGTAGGAGCCCATGTCATTACACTATCTAAATAAAGTTTATAGCTTTTATCATCACTATTTCATGTACTAGTTATAAAAGGTTTTAAGTTACATTTATTGAGTCGTGAACGTGTATTTTTGAAAATACCCTAATAATCCTTATTATGAAAAGCACTAAAATAATTTTCTGTAATTTTCAGACAGTATTTAAATACAACTCCACAGCATCTGCTGTTTGTTCACAATATATTATGTAGGAAATTATACAACAATTTTTTTCTTCTTCTTTTCACCTAAGGTCTTATTTTACTGCTTTAGGCTCCATTCACACGTCCTGTTTTTCTTTCCTGATTCGATCCTGATTTTTTCAGGACTCATTGAAATGAATGGATCCAGATCAGGATCAGGATCGAATCAGGAAAGAAAAACAGGAAGTGTGAATGGAGCCTTAGGATGTGGGTAATTGCAGTCTTGAGAACCAGACACAATCTAGTCTTTTTTTTCTTTTTTTCATGTGGATGATCAGCGGCACAATTACAAGAGACAATATTCAGGAATAAGTATTCAACTGTTCGATCCTAATAACTCACCTGGTAAACTACACACGTAAATTAACCCTAAATCTCCCCAACCCTGATTTCCAAATTGTGGAGTCCAGGAAGATAATTCTATATTCATTCATCTCAGAGATGAGCAGTAGGCAAAGATTGCAATGTTCAGAGCCCCAAAAAGTTCACTGAATATCTCCCTTGTACTGGTCCACAGTATCATCTCTGACCATTAGCCAAATTGAGCTGGAAGTCCATATCTCCACTGCTTTCTTGAACACCTCCTTCTCCCACCATCCCAGGTAGAGACTGATATATGTTGAGGCACAGGGACTGCCCTTTGCCACTCCCCTGAGCTGATTGTAGAATTTGTGATAAAAAATGAAAAGATTCCGGCACAAATTTTGACAGGCTAAGCACCAGGTTATTTTGCTCTGCATCAACCTTGATGTCCTCCAGCCTCTTCAGGACGTTCATCTTATGTCTCACATATGATGGAGGTGCCACAACAGAGGCCTGAAAGAATGTCTTCATATGCAGCCTACGTTCTGACTTTATTATAGTATAACATTATGATTTCATTGCTGACCAGACAACTCCTTTATACACGTACCCAAGCAGGATGCTCAAGACTGGGAGCCTGGGCAATATTTCAGATGATATTTGAATGCTTTATTTTAACATTTTATGGGTTTACGAGGTTAAAAATTATGAATAAACAGAGTGGCAGATAATATGATGTTTAATTCATGCAGGTAGTTTAAAGGGGTTGTCCAGGAATGATTTAAAATGGCTGCAAGTAACCTGTCCTAGAATGTGAACAGAATTAGTTGCTACCACTTGCAGAGTTGCCCACAATAAGCCACATGCATGTACTACACGTTGATGAAGGTTCTTGTCA
Organism: Rhinella marina; assembly: GCA_900303285.1. Classification (NCBI taxonomy): domain Eukaryota; kingdom Metazoa; phylum Chordata; class Amphibia; order Anura; family Bufonidae; genus Rhinella; species Rhinella marina. The sequence goes on along the minus strand of ONZH01000609.1, from coordinate 5,304 downwards.
GGTTGCTCAGCCATGACAGCATATCATAGGCAGGATCACATGATTACTATCTATTGTAGAGCAGTGTAGTGAGTCCCCGTCACTCCCTAGGCAGCTCTGCAAATGGGGGCAACCAGTCCTGCGCACAGATTTACAGTAGCTAATGATACAAGTTTGTTTTTACTTCAGATTTTCATAAATAAAAGGTGAATGTCTATCCACACACATGACTAGAGATGAGCGAGTACAAAAATGCTCGGGTGCTCGTTATTCGAGACGAACTTTTCCCAATGCTCGGGTGCTCATTTCGAGTAACGAACCCCATTGAAGTCAATGGGAGACTCGAGCATTTTTTGCAGGGGACCAAGGCTCTGCCTAGGGAAGGCTGGGTGAAAACCTGGAAACCTCAGAAAATGATGGAAACACCACGGAAATGGACAGGAAACAGCAGGGGCAGCATGCATGGATGCCTCTGAGGCTGCCTAATCCCACCATTACCCCAAATTCTCGGGCAACAGCCTGGTGGTGACCCTCAAGGCAATTGTGCTCACCCAGACCAAGAAGGGCGAGGCACATGCCCATCACGTGTTAGGGAAGCACCCAACTAGGTGCAACGAAGGTCCATCACCCATGCCCATGCTGGCACTGCTGTCCTATCCCCCGCCCCACGACGCAGGCATAGGCCTGACACAGCATGGCGGTGACACCAACAAGTGACTGAGTTACATGAGGTAGCAGGTGAGCCACCCAAAAATTTACCCTGACGCAGCATGGCGGTGACAACAGAGTGACCGAGTTAGACTGAGGTAGCAGTCAAGAAGAAATAAAATTTAGCGTGACCCTGTATGGCGGTGACAACAGAGTGAACGAGTTAGAGTGAGGTAGCAGGCGAAGCACAAATAAAATTTAGGGTGACCCTGTATGGCGGTGACAACAAAGTGACCGAGTTAGAGTGAGGTAGCAGGCGAAACACCAAAAACACCGCTGAACTATGACAGTGAACACGTGGGCCTGGTATGGCACATGTGTAAGTCTGCCGAGTTGCAGAGCCACCAACAGGTTATGCCCGTTGTCACACACAACCATGCCTGGTTTGAGGTTCAGCGGTGCCAGCCACAGATCGGTCTGCGCCGTGATGCCCTGTAACAGCTCTTGGGCGGTGTGCTTTTTGTCACCTAAGCTCAGCAGTTTGAGCACCGCCTGCTGGCGCTTACCCACGGCAATGCTGCTGCGCCTAGAGCTACCGACTGAAGGCGCCGTGCTCACGGATGGTAAGTGAGAGTAGGATGAGGAGGAGGGGTTGGAGGAAGAGGTATAATAAGTCTGAGAAACCGTGACCAAGGAAGGCCCCGCAATCCTCGGTGTGGGCAGTACATGAGCGGCCCCAGGGTCAGACTCGTTCAGAGTGTCTGAGTTACACTGCGGTAGCAGGCGAAGCACATAAAAATTTATCGTGGCCCTGTATGGCTGTGACTACAGAGTGACCGAGTTACACTGCGGGAGCAGGCGAAGCACATAAAAATTTATCATGGCCCTGTATGGCTATGACTACAGAGTGCCCAAGTTACACTGCGGGAGCAAGCGAAGCACATAAAAATTTAGCGTGGCCCTGTATGGCTGTGACTACAGAGTGACCGAGTTACACTGCGGGAGCAGGCAAAGCACATAAAAATTTAGCTTGGCCCTGTATGGTTGTGACTACAGAGTGACCGAGTTACACTGCGGGAGCAGGCGAAGCACATTAAAATTTATCGTGGCCCTGTATGTGGACGTTGAGGGCTTGTGCATGTGGGTGGGTGGAACTTTATTTCTGCTTGCGCTCCAATGTCTGATCTAATGACAGCTGAACGCTATGCAGGGACACATTGGTGGACAGTGTGGAGGATCGTGGAGGCGAAGGGGTAGTTTTCAGGCGGGAGGCGCTCGTGCCGGGGTCCTGGACTGGGGGTTGACTCGCAGAGGCAGCAAGTGACACAGGGGAAGGAGCAGTGGTGTGACCCGCAGGAGGTGAAAGGCCTTGGTTCCATTGAGTCGGGTGTTTAGCACTCATATGCCTGCGCATGCTGGTGGTGGTTAGGCTGGTAGTGGTGGCACCCCTGCTGGGTTCAAAATTTTGTGTATATAACTGTATTATATATCAATTAGAGAGAAACAAAGGATTGTGTAGACTGGGCCTGGCATAGAGCTACCCAGAAAATTGTCCCACGGTGACCTTTTTCAAATATATTTGTATAACAGAGCAATAAAACTTATTTTCTAACGTGACGTGTAGTATATAGCAATTAGAGAGAAACAAAGGATTGTGCAGACTGGTATAGTTCAACCCAGAAAATTGTTCCATTGAACTTTTTCAAATATATGTGTATTAACTGAGAGCAAAAAAACGTATTTTCTAATGTGACGTGTAGTATCGATTAGTTAGAGAGAAAAAAAGGACTGTGCAGACTTGGGCTGCTATAGTGCAACCAACTATGGCGGTGACAACTGAGTGAACGAGTTAGAGCGAGGTAGCAGGCGAAAAACAAATAAAATTTTAGTGTGACCCTGTATGGCGGCGGTGACAACAGAGTGTCCGAGTTAGAGTGAGGTAGCAGGCGAAGCACATAAAAACTTTAGCGTGACCCTGAATGGCGGCGGTGACAACAGAGTGATCGAGTTAGACTGAGGTAGCAGGTGAACCACCCAAAAATTTAGCCTGAAACAGCATGGCGGTGACACCACCAATGCCTTTGTCCGACTGAGATTGCAGTCAAATGGCTGTAGGTGAGCCTCCCAAAATTTTTTTTTGGAGTGTCTGAAGTCGACCCTCCGAAAAAATTTTTTTTTAGTGCCTGTGGTTGATGATCCTGAAAAATTGTTTTAGAGTGTCTGTAGTTGACGCTCCGGAAAAATTGTTTGGAGAGAGGGCCTGTAGGTGGCCCTCTGGAAACATTGTCTTAAAAGAGTGCCAGTTGGCCCTCTAAAAAATTCTCTTTTGGGTCAGCGTTTGGCAATGAAGAGAAGGAGGAGGAGGAGGAGTAGAGGAGAGGAATCGGATACATAAGGAATCTTATTTTTTAGCTGCTTTCCCCCGGAGGAGATTTGAATTCCGGTGAAATCCAGGCTTTGTTCATTTTAATAAGCGTCAGCCTGTCAGCGCTGTCAGTTGACAGGCGTGTACGCTTATTGGTGATGATGCCACTAGCTGCACTGAATACCTGCTCTGACAACACACTAGCGGCAGGGCAGGCCAGCACCTCCAAGGCGTACAGCGCCAGTTCAGGCCACGTGTCCAGCTTTGAAACCCAGTAGTTGTATGGAGCAGAGTGATCGCTACGGACATTGGTATGGTCAGCTAGGTACTCCCTCACCATCTTTCTGTACAGCTCCCCCCTACTCTGCCTAGACTGGGGACAGGTGACAGTGTCTTGCTGCGGTGACATAAAAGTGGCAAAGGCCTTGGAGAGCGCTCCCCTGCCAGTGCTGGACAAGCTGCCTGCTCGCCTCCTCTCCCCCGCTCTCCCCCATTCTGCTTGTACCGTGGGTCCAGGAGAGTGAACACCCAGTAATCGGTGTTTGAAAAAATGCTTCTAACGCGAGGGTCATGGGATAGGCAGCCTAACATGAAGTCTGCATGTGCGCCAGAGTCCCAACACGCAAGAATTCCCTCTCCTCACTGACCTGACTCTCCATTTCCTCCTCCTCCTCCTCCAACTCCTCCTCTTCAGCCCATACACGCTCAAGAGTTAAGAAGGACTGAGCATTGGTACCCTCTTCTGTCTCGCCAACATTCTCCTCCTCTTCCTCCTCATCCTCATCCCCCTCCTCCAATACGCGCTGAGAAACAGACCGGAGGGTGCTCTGGCTATCAAGCGACATATCTTCTTCCCCCAACTCCTGTGAGAAGCGCAAAGCTTCTGACTTCATGTTGAGCAGTGAGTTTTTCAACAGGCAAAGCAGCGGGATGGTGAGGCTGATAATGGCAGCATACTCGCTGACCATCTGTGTTGACTCCTCAAAGTTGCTCAACACCTGACAGATATCAGACATCAATGTCCACTCCTCATTGTAGACTTGAGGAAGCTGACTGACCTGATTACCAGTTCTGGTGGAAGTTGACATCTGGCAGTCTACAAACGCTCTGCGTTGCTGGTAAACTCTGGATAACATGTATAATGTTGATTTCCATCTCGTGGGCAAGTCGCACAACAGTCGGTGAGCTGGCAGTCGTAGGTGCCACTGCGCTGCCCTAAGAGTGGCAGCATCTGTGCTTGACTTGCAGAAATGCGCACAGAGGCGGCGCACCTTGGTGAGCAAATCTGACAAATTGGGGTATGTCTTGAGGAACCGCTGAACTATGAGATTGAACACGTGGGCCAGGCATGGCACATGTGTCAGTCTGCCGAGTTGCAGAGCCGCCACCAGGTTACGCCCGTTGTCACACACAACCATGCCTGGCTTGGGGTTCAGGGGTGCCAGCCACAAATCGGTCTGCGCCGTGATGCCCTGTAACAGCTCTTGGGCGGTGTGCCTTTTGTCACCTAATCTCAGCAGTTTAAGCACCGCCTGCTGGCGCTTACCCACGGCAGTGCTGCTGCGCCTAGAGCTACCGACTGAAGGCGCAGTGCCCACGGATGGTAATTCGGAGGAGGAGGAGGAGGGGTTGGAGGAAGAGGCATAGTACATCTGAGAAACCGTGACCGAGGTAGGCCCCGCAATCCTCGATGTGGGCAGTACATGAGCGGCCCCAGGGTCAGACTTAGTCCCAGCCTCCACCAAGTTAACCCAATGTGCCGTCAGTGAGATATAGTGTCCCTGCCCACCAGCACTTGTCCACGTGTCAGTGGTTAGGTGGACCTTCTCAGTAACCGCGTTGGTCAGGGCACAGATGATGTTCTCTGACACATGCTGGTGCAGGGCTGGGACGGCACATCGGGAAAAATAGTGGTGGCTGGGGACCAAGTACCGAGGGACAGCACATGCCATCAGGTTGCGGAAAAGCTCAGTCTCTACCAGCTATAGGGGCAGCATCTCCAGGCTCAACAATTTTGGAGATATGGACGTTTAGGGCTTGTGCATGTGGGTGGCTGGAATTGTATTTGCGCTTGCGCTCAAATGTCTGCTGCAAAGACAGCTGAACGCTGCGCTGGGACACATTGGTGGAGGTTGTGGAGGATTGTGGAGGTGAAGGGGTTGGTTGTAGGGTGGGAGGTGCTCATGCCGGGGTCCTGGGCGGGGGGTTGACTCGCCGAGCCAGCATGTGACACAGGGGAAGGGGCAGTGGTGTGACCCGCAGGAGAGTGAACGGCCTTGTTCCACTGGAGTCGGGTGTTTAGCACTCATATG